>BJBW01003996.1:20626-83836 GCA_004320125.1 Scolopax mira
TGATCTTTGAGGTCCCTTCCAACTCTAACCATTCTATCATTCTACATTATCAGACTATAGCAAGTTTACTTTGTAAGATGTATGGACAGCTAAGATCCTCTAGTTGGAAGATGACCAGTCAATGAACTATAAATGTAAAAATGTTGTGTGACTATGTAAGGAAAGGAAATCAGAATGAAGTCCTTTCATTGTGGTATATGTTGGAGCGTATCTCTGTTTTAAAATAGCATTTTCTATCTCTGGTTAGCAGGTGGAATTCAGCATGTTCAGATTGTACCTAGGATTATTCAAAAGCAAAGAATGTGTAGTGCTGTAGCTAATGAAATAAATAGTTTAGAGGTAAATAAGGGCCATTTTAAGCACACGTTCTTAGAAAATGAATTTCCTATGAATTTCCCATGAGAGCAGACACTGCAATGCAAAGAAGTGAAAAAGGTGTGGAAAACACTGGCAAATGAAGCAGCATGGTTTTTGGCTATTGAATATTTGGTAACCCCAAAGGTCTTTTTTTGCTCTTAGACTATAGAATCAGTTAAATCTTGGTATCTTCCCCTTTGTTTTGGGACTGGGAGAGGGGAATGCTGCTTAGCCTTTTTTTGGTACAGTTTAAATTCTTCGAGGCAAACACATTAGATAAATTTATCAAGCTGTTTTGTGCCACCCAGCACAGAGCAGCTGGAAGAGCAGTTGCACATCGCTGTGTCGTGGCAATGGCAGCGCCCAGAGGGCAGCAGAAGGTTGTAGGAAGCCACCTTGGTGGACTCAGCACCCCTAATTTCAGACACTGGAATTCAGGTGACATTTCCTTCTAAAGGAGCTGGATAAAGATAAGGAGCACTAGAAGTAGCTTATCTTGCTGATGGCTTATATCAGTAGATATCTTGCTGTTCTTGCTTATCTTAAACGCCTGCAATACTGGGTGGTAGTTTGGCATTGAAATTCTCTTAAACTTGATGTAATATCTTAGATATTTTTTGAATAGTGCAAATAATTCACAAGGTCTCCCAGAAGTTTAAATTTTATAACAAATTGTGACTGTCCTTAGACTCTCCAGGGGCATCACAGCAGGGAAAGGAACCAAAATCAATAGAAAATTAACATCTGTGGTAAAGGTGCACCTATAGAATAATGGAAATAATAATTTTACTTTTAAAGATATTTTTGAAGGCTACTATAACAAAAAATAGACACTATGTTGGGAGTTTTGGGGACTGTGAGGGGACAAGTGGGCTGGGCCTTTCCCCTGCTCGCTCTCCCCAGCTGGCCCCCCCCAGCCTCAACAGAAAATGTGGATAGATATGCAGAGGACTGGAAAGATGTGTGAGGTAAAGTCACAGATTAAATTATACAGTTATTAATAATGTATTATGCTTTTTCAGCATTTTTTGTCCTCCGTACAAAATGGAGCTGCCAACGAATTACTTTGTGGTTTTTATCACTTCTTTTGGTCTGATGTTTCAGTCCATGAATTCAAAGCCAACTCTTTAAAAGGCAAAATGCTGTGGAATATATGACAGGAATAGCAAAGTTGGGAAGTGCATCCAAACCCATGTAATTTAAACCTCTGTTCATAGCACGGAAGGGCAAAGTGCACCAAAAAGATATTGCTTAATTTATAATAGGAAAAAATATGTATGATGGGTGCTTTATTTAAGAGCCCAGTTCAGTACCGTGCAACAAAGTGTTTCACAGGCTGTCAATAAGACTTTGCCTTGAGGACTTGCTTGGGATTCAAAAGAAAGCAATATTTTTAGTAAGACAATTATCCAGCTGTAAAAAGGCGGTTTCATTCTGTGTCTTTGAGGAGCTGACAGTATCTTGCTTTTTGTATGTCTTACATTTGGACAGATCATATTATTTTTTTATTAGAATTTGTAGGAGGGAAAAAAGCGATGGAAATGAAATCCCTTGTGAAATTGCTTGAAATTGCCTTTCACTTGCCTGAATAAATTTGTTATTGATTTTTGCCCTTTTAGAAGAATGAAAGGTTAATGAAAACAATCACGTTGCTTTCATCCCAAGGTAGAGATTATGTAATACGTACAGGGCTTTGTCTTTATTTTTCTTTACCTAACAAAAACTCTTAGTGTTTAGGTATTAGCCTTGTGAAAGATTAGCTGTTGTGATGGAAAATGAGTTATGCTATGGTATCTTCAAGAGCTGCCAACCAGTCTATGACAGATGAATAGCTCCAGCCTTTTTATATTTTACTCTTTGGTTATTTGAGATGAGTACCGTCATAACTGGGATGTGTACTCCCCAGATCTGTGGAGGATGTTTTATTTGTTAGGACTTTCCATAGAATAAGAAAGATATACTGTTGTTTTTTTATAGGAGGCCACAGAGTGCGGTGTGCCTGATCACTGGTAGAGTCTCTGTGGTCTAGAAAGAAAGTGACACAATGTCTCCTGGAGTCCTTGAAGGTGTGAGTTCAAAAGCAGTACTCTCTACCCATGGTGAAAAAACCCATCATGACAAGTCCCTCCAGAGCTTTTTTGAGCTTCTGACAAGCCAAATAGGGAAGAATTGCAAGTCCCTAATTGGATGTCAATAAAACCGTATGAAATAGCAACAACATATTCTGATGAGGAGTGTGTGACCATGGGAACACAAGCTGTTCATGATGGTCTCCTAAACAGACATCCAAGAGGGATGGGGTTGCCTCCCCACTTTCTCCTCCCTGAACCTTCACAGGGCAACTGCAACTTGGCCTATTACGCAGCTGAGATGTAGCACTGTCCTGAGGGTGTATTTCATGCAGAAATACGCTCTTCCAATCAACTTTATCTTTTCTGGAGTTTACATTGCTTCAGAATCTGTTGCTTTTTGCTGTGGTAACTGAATTAATGGACCATTAGTAGGACCAACCCTGCAGAGCTGCATCTCTGGGCAACTTGGTCACTCTCAGTGAGTATGTCCCCGCTGTTTTGGCACAGGACATTCTCTCATGTGTAAAATTGGGGTTGATTTGTCAAAAAAGTTGCTGCTTGCACTGTGTGCAAGACAATGTCTAGCCCTAGCGTGCTTTCTGTGTCCTAGGCTCCATGCCTCTGGTCTCCTTCCTCCCGCACTATATGAAGGTAAAGAATACTTCTGAAAATTTGGTCCTTAATCATATTCTTAATCCATATCCCCAAATCTGAGCTGTGCGGGAAAGTAATGACTGTTATAAGCTGGCAGCTCTTTCCTCAATGTGGTTACCCATCTCTGATAAAGTCTGAGTAGTAAGTGGCCTGTCCAGATTTGTGGACAGTGCAAATTCTGTATCAGGTAAGGGGATACCACCTGCCATGTGGGGATGTTACCTACAATGTGCTCCCTCCTGCCCACCCTCTACTTCTGGAGTGTTTCTGGTGCATCTTTTATAATGGCTAATATTGTATTTTATTCATAGCACCTACTTTCATTAAGATACGAAAAGAATTTAATGCCATCCACCAAGGGAAATAGATCTGGCTCTATAGGGGACACCTGTGACCTCTTTTGATACAACTTGGTGATAGGGAGGGCTTGTTCTGTACCTCTGATACTTAACATTTTTGTAGCATCTTTTTAAAGGCCTGAGGAGATAGTGACAAGGCTGACTGAAGTTTCGAGCCCTGCCAGAGGGGGTACCAAAGGAGGTCCCCGGGTATCAGCAGGGGGGTTCAGCCTTTCATGGTGTGTATCACTCTTCCCAGGTCTGGTCTCTGTTTTGTGCAGAAGAGGGGAATATCGAGTCTCCTCAGGTGACTCCATAGGATGCCTAGGAGGGATGGGGAGCTCCCCTTGCCAGGCAGAATAAGCAACAGTAATTATGAGCCAATCTTAAATGTTAAGTGGCTTCAAATGTACTTTCATTTTTTGCTTTTGGCTGTTCTTGAGCAAAGGTTCACCTTGACCTTGAAGTCAGCCCCAACTCTTAACTTTTATGCAGAGTGAGCAGGTATAAATAGAGATCACTGAACTTTGAAGCCTGCCTTTCTCTCCTAGGCTGAGACCTACTTAGACCCTGGTTTCTCCACTGGGTGTCTCTTGCTAATGTTTCTATTTTTTCTGCTGCTCTGACATCTCTATGGACATTCCTATACATTGCAACTTCTTATACCTCATAAAAATGCAAACCAAGAGGTTCAATTCATTTGCTACTCACCAGCCATTCCTTCTAAGGCTTCAGTGAGATAAAGATTCATCATAACATGGACTTTCATACAACAGTGAATTTTTATTCGAAACGTGCAATCAGATTTGAATTTTTTATAAGTAGTTGCTACAGCCACAATTCATTTTTAAGGCATTATATAACCTACAGCCCATGAATAAACCTTTGGGTGGAAAGCAATGAAGTGGAAGGAAGAATGGCATTTCTACACCAATGGTTAAAGTCTAATCACACCTCCCAAAGCAGACAATTTCTGACAGAATGGCAAGTTCATTTTCCTGAAGACACACACTTGATAAATACAATGTGCTGTTGGCAGGTGTAGTAATTTTTCAACTCCCGGAAATCTTCAAAATCCAATATAGCCAACAAGACTGTGTGTCAGATGCAGGATTGGGATTCTTTATCAGTCTCCAACTATAGCAAAAAAACCCATCACATGCAAGAACTTGGGTTGTCAACATCCCGTAAGAGCAACAATGTCAAACATGCTGCAAACTGATGTTTCTGTTCATATTCTTGTACTGTTTTACTGGCATTTTTAAGAGGCTTCGAAACAATGTCTGCCGACTTCTTGCTGCAGGATAAGCCTGTGAACCACCACTCAGATTCAAATGCTAAATGGCTGGATGACATTATATAAATTTCTTCAGTGTCTTACCTACTTATATTTGTTCTGCAGTTGTAATTCAATTTACAGTTTGTGTATTTTGTCTTGAAATCAATGCTTGTATTTAAAGTTCTATAACATGTGAGCTGCAGCTTGCTGGGCACTTACGCTAAGCTGTAAGCGAAGCTTAATGCAATCTTCTGTACCTCTTAATGTGCCACTGAGCAAATGGGGATCCTGGTGGTGTGTTTTTTTTCTTTTCCTTGAAACAGCTCTCTGCTTGGAGGGGGAAGGCACTAGAGGGGACTCGCTGGGGGCTCCTACTTTGCTGAGTTTGGAATGGTGGGGTTCAAACAAAGATAAGGGGTGTTTAGAAAGCGCTTTAGGAAATTACCTGAACCTTCTGTTATTCTTCTTGCTGTTTGCTCATGTTTCTTTGTGCAATTGTGAGGCACATCTCTCTCGTAAGGTATTTACTGTGGACTTTATGGCTCTAAAATATTTAATTTTTACTTTGTGTGTGTGTTTTATTATATGAAGAACTTTGACCATTCAATATTTAAAATTTAGTACTTAATAGATACAAGCCGGTCTTCAACCACTTCTTGTCAACTTGCATTTGCATCCTACCTGCTGATCCAGGAAACCATCAAGCATCCAGGGGATAGAAGTGGCTCTGTCACAGATTCTTTTCCGTTCACATTTATAAGGTCGCAATCAATACAGGATGTTTATGAAATTATTCTGGAGCCATACTGGCTGACTTTTGGCTTCTTTTTATTTCTCTTCTCAAAATTTAACCTTGCTGTTGGCTTCATCTCTTTGAATTTTAAGAAGATGATTTTAATTATTATTCCTTTTTATTTTTACTAGATTAATTACTAGGTAGCATGCAGAATACCTTCTTGATGTGAAAAACTATTTCTACTTGTCTAATCCATATTAGAGTTTACACTCTTGTGTCAGGAACTGCCTATCCAGTGCATTAGTTGCATCAGTGAATACTTACAAAATCTCAGCTTTTCGATACAGCCTAAGGGCCAGGTGGCTTCTACAGCCTCTGCTTCTTGCAGTACTTGTTAGATGAGTTCATCTGGACATATGGTTGCGCTCCTTAATGGGAACACATTGAGGACAGAGAACAAATTAAAAATAAGCGATGATCAGCGAGTTCCTAATATTGCCCCTGACTATCATCTGTAGACATTAGGAAAGAAGGGTGATAAGTTTTCCTATTCCAGTCCCACTTTGTTAATGGCAAATTTCTTACCTTCTTAGCAGTGCAGAGCAGCGTGTTACCGCTACTCGCAGCAGGAGAAACCAGCAAACTGCAGAGGGGTCCTGGCTTCAGGTCTCTTTCAATGAGTGGACTGAGAAGGACTTGTGTGCTTTGTCCTTCTGTTGTCTAAGGTTGGAACCACTGCTCCATAAGTTCCTCTCCTCCTTTGACTTCGTTTGCATTGAAGAGAGTTCAGTAGTTTGCTAAGGATTTGGTTGATTTTGAAACCAAAAAGCTTAAATAATGGGAATGTACTTGCTCAGTGCCTCCCTAGGACTGTGTAATTCTCCGATAGCTGTTCTTTCCCTTCGGTGCAGTCCTGGTGGTTTGCAGTAGCTGTCAATGGTTTGTGGGGGCACTTAGATCCAAGAGCCAGTATTTTTGGTGGGTATTGCTGGAATAGTGCCATCTCCTTTCAGCATTAAAATGTGAAGGGATTGACTTGTTTTGGAAATTTGGTAAGCAGTACCCGTAACACCGACCTTGTTATTTTGTCAGGTTTTATTAAGCAGGAGATGTAGGAATTCCCTTATGTGCATGAAGGGAGATCTATGGCTATTTCCAGCAATCGCCAAGGGGCCCAATAACAGTCCATGCAACAAATAACTGCAGAGAGAACATCACATGGAGTAAAGGTGTGACATATAACTTGTTTATATGTCAAAAGGGACAGGCCTCAAAGATTGATTTAGCTGCTTTGGGTTGAGCTTGGCTGAGTTTCCATCAAGGCATTTTTAATTAAATCTATGTCCCTCTCATAAAATTAGATTACTACTTTTTCTGGGCCCAGTCCTGCTAATGAGTACATCGTCAAGCAATTGGATATCAGTGGAAATAGGAATAAATATTAAACTGGTAATACCCAAGGGTTTGTGAGAATATTGGTGGTATAATAGGAGTTTATGTATTCAGTGGAAAAAAAAAATTCATATTAACTCTGCAAAGCAGTGCGATTTTAGGAATGAATAGAAATTATGAACAGGTATTTCTACATTTATGTGATACGTGATAAAATACATGTCTTCTAAAAACAAATCATCAGATAGGCTGAGCTGTCTAATTCAGAACTTTTCCGTATCGTTGTGGTCTTAGTGATTTTTGTTCTTCTGTTCTTGACAAGGGTAACCTATAAATTCAGGAAATATAAAGGAGTAACTTGGTAAAAATGTGCTGAAATATGAAAAATATTGTTGTTGAGCCAGTTAAAATAGAACCCTTTTGGTGATCTCAACAGAGCCATTGCTTTTAAATATTTTCCCCTAATGTTGTGTTTTTTCTCTTTGCAGTCAGTATTTTATAGCAGTTGCTTAAATAAATAAACTCAAGTCAAAATGCTGATGCAGTACTGCTGGTAGCCCAATACAACACCAATGCAGGGAGATTAGACCAGGGTATTCAATTAACCCTACAGCTATAATTTAAGCTGGGGCATACAGCAGGAGATGTGCTTTATGCGTAACTTCTTATCTAATGCAAACCTCATGTACCTATTCATTAGCAGAAATAGAAAGCAGAAGGTCCGTTTTATTAATACTGCTAATTAGTTATTTCTTATTTGTGAAATGCAAAGCTGTGTGAATTATTAGCCGTGCTCTCTGTAATAATGCAAAGCCAGAAGCTGGGTCTCAGACTTGAATGGAGGGCAACGAGTAACCGCTCCTGACTTATGAATAACCAGGAGAAAAATAACCCCAAAGACCTTTTTTTTTTTTAAGGGGGTGTCGGGGTGTCTGTGTTGTGCGCCCAGCATCCTGGTGATCAAGGGGGGCAGCTGGGGGTCCATGGCATGGGTAGGAAGTAAATTTTTTTTTTTTTTTTTTAGGGTCTGTGAAGGCCTTTGGAGCTGTTTGTCCCTCTGGTGGTTGGGGGGGTGGTGGTGTGTGTGCTCAGATGAGCTGTTCTACCTGGCCCCCCTCAGTGAGAGCTGCTGCTGTGGGTAGCAGGGAACTGATGAGTGCAGAGAGCTGCAGCCGTGCTGCACACACGGTGCCTTTCAGCTCTTGCAGGCTTTGTCTTTGAAGGCAGACCTGGGAGACAGTGGCCTTCGGAAGCTCTGTGCCTCCAAAAGAACCTGAAAAGCCCCCAGGGATATCACTGCAGTGGATATCTTTTGTGGGGATAGCCCCACTGATTCCCAACGCCTGGAAAGCAGCAGGATTCCCTCATCTTAGCAGATATTGAGAGGTTTGCTGATTTTCAGCTGCTGTCTTCTCCACAGGCTGCCAGACACTGTCGAGTTGAGAACACATTTTCCAAGCACAGTCTTTTAGGCCTTGGGTTTTCCTCTGTAGTTCTGCTTTTCGTGTGACTTTTATTATTAATTGCTTTAACCCAAAGGAAGAAAAGGAAAGGAATAAAATCAGCAATGTGTTAGAGGATAATGAGAATAAAAAAAGCATTCACAGGAAGGGAACTACTGAGGAAAGTAAGAAAAGAAAAGTCGTATTTTTTTCCCCAAGGTCCTAAAAAAATTAATGACCAAACACAAGGCTGTTGTGAGAGTTTGGTCTGTAAATTTCAAATGGAAAATTTGAGCTGTGTTTCAGGCTGCAGGAAGCAAGATTTTTACTGCTGGTGATAGCAAACCCCAGGTGGAGGGTTATCACCCAGGACACCTCAGCAAATTCATCCCCATTGGAATTCTACTGAACCTACTCCCAGCGTAGTTCTTGTGTCAAAGTTGGTGTGAACTTTCCTGTACAGAGAAACTGAGACATCCTTAGCACAGCTCAGCCACGCTGTGTAGGGTGTTCTCATGGCTTCCTGAGGAGACCAGGGTGCAAACGAGGAATGAAATAATATTTCTGTTTTATTTTGCACCATTTTTTCATAATTCTGCAGTGTCACCGCCTAAGGAGTCATCCAGTGCAGGTTTTCCATGTTTTTTTTTCCCTTGGATAGGGGTTCTGGAGTTGAATGTGTTGGTTAAAGTGTATTAATGCAGAAATTATCATTCAACCTACAGAAATTAACCCGGTTTTGTTTCAAGTTTTTGGTTTCTTTGGTTGCATGAAATCTATTTAATGTTCTCATAGAATCATTTCGGTTGGAAAAGACCCTTGGGATCATTGAGTCCAACCATCAACCCTACTCTGCAAAGTTCTCCCCTACACCATATCCCCCAGCACTGCATCTAAAGGACTCTTAAACACATCCAGGGACGGTGACTCAACCACCTCCCCGAGCAGCCTGTTCCAATGCTCAACCACACTCTCTGTGAAAAATTCTTTCCTAATGTTCAGTCTAAACCTACCCTGTTGGAGCTTTGTGTAATTAGCAAGAGAATAGTGGAGAAAAAATAATTGCACACAAGCACTGTTTGATTTTAAGGTCAAAGGGAACATTGTGATAATCTGATATCATTTCTAGTGTCTCTTGGAGTCTTGGAAATTAGCACTGCAAGGTTATAGCACTTGTGAGCCTCGTTCGCCACGTGTAGATGGAGCATCTCCTCTGCATAGAGGACAGTCATCCCTACCTTTTTTTTTTTTAAATTTCTTAGCTTTATTGTAACACTTTTAATCTGAAATAATAAAATACATACTGAATTCAATAAAAATAAGGTTCAAATACACTTCACTTTATTTTGTATTGGAACACAACTGCTAACAGAGCTGCCTCAGCGTCATAAATTATTACTTCAGCTGAAACTTGTTTTACTTTTGCTGCTCCTGCAGTGAAGCAGACTCTTGTTTCAAAAGTTTAAACCTAGTGATACAGATTATCTTGTTACATGTACCTTCAAGAATTGAGGCTTTGCCTTTATTAGGTTTTGATTTCAAGGAGGTGGGACGATTTCTCTGGTGCTTGTTACCCCTTTTTTTTATTTAGATGGATTTATTCTTGTCTTCCCAGAGGCAACTGGTATATGGGCTTTTATATGAGAAATGATTTATTAATGTATGACTTAAGTACTTATTTCCTTACATTCATGAATTCTGCCGATATCTCTTATTTTTTTGAAGTTGTATCCAGCATCACAGACCAGGCTTCACATTCATATACACATTCCAAACATCATTGTACATCAAGGTTAGGATCATATTTATCCTCCTAACGCCTACCAGGAAGAAAAGTTGTGCTGTGCCTATCTGTCTGATGGCAAATCCTGAGATACAGAAGTGTGAGGCAGCATTGCCAGGGTAGGACGAGGAATCTGCTGAAGACCAGAGACCTGAATCTCAAACCAGGGCTTAGCCCTGACCATTGGTTTGTTCTGAGACCTTGTTTTGGAGTCTGACTGCCCAAGGTGGTGTGTGACCTTGCATAGCCAATGCATTGGCTGTGTTTCTCATAAGCTTCAAGAGTCTTGTATTGTGAGAAGGAATATAATTAGCCTGTGAGTTAAGTGCTTTTTCTACAACATCAAGGCCAATCTAGGGAATTTAAAATGTTTAATTAGCTTGGAACCAGCAGTGAGATATACATATATATATATATATATATATATGTATTAATTCCCTTTGAAAATCTTGTTACTTTGGGAGGGTGGGGGGAGTAATTAGCTTTTTCTCAACTGATCCAGGCTTGACATCTTGTAACATAGAGGGAGAAGGCAAAGCAACTTGTGATCCTTTTGCTAATTGTCAAGGTCCTCTAGCTTTTGGAAACCTACTTATCTCGGGGCTGCTCAGAGGCATTAAAATGCTATTTGCCAATCATGATTTGTATATCACCTTGCTTCATTTGCGTACCAGTAGTAGAAAACCTATCATTATACCAAAGTATAATTTGGAGCTTTTCCATATTCTTGACATTGTATGAGGTTTGAAAACAAATGCCACCTCAACAGAGTACAATTACTGATCACCTGGAGTGACTGATCTTTAATTGGTTTTAAATTAAGATCTTCTCTATTTCACTTCCCTGCAGAGTACTGCTGAAGCTTCAGGTAAAAAAAGTGTAATATTTTGTAAGAAACCATAAAACTGCCGTTTCTGTTACTAGCTTAAAGGGACTTTGGGCCCAATTATTGTGAACCAGGATGAAGTTTTTATATGAGATCATGCCAATTAAAAAAGGTCTAGGGTACTTCATGATCTCTAACATGTTATTTTTGGTTATACTAAAGAAAAGTCAAGTTTTTCCATTAACATTAAAAAAAAAAGGTTTTTCTTTATGAACTCATATTCCAATAATACTTTAAATCCCTCCTAATTAAACCTCTGCTGCAGTTAAAAATATTTTCACCATTTCTATTTAGACCTACCTTTCTGAAGGATGAACAGTAGTGAAAACTTGTTCAAGTTGCTACGTAACATACAAATAATCTTGGGGATGAGCAACAGAATTTTTAGTACCTATTTGGAGACTATTTTGATGTACAAAAGAAATTTGGTATAATATCAATCAGAAATATGATTCAGCAGCCCAAGTCCCCTTGATTCAGGGTAACATTAGACCCTGAAGGAGTCCATTTGGAGAAGGGGAAAAAGTGGAACAAACCTTAAACTTTTAAATCTTCCTGAACCAGTCTGGCTGTTTGAATACTACTTTTTTTTTTTTTAAACTATTTAATACGGAACATACAGGACTGACTATTTTTGTTGTGCCTTAGTCAAGGGAACTGAAAGTTCTGAAACGGGGAGATTTTGGCTGATAAATGCAATTGGAGCTACCGGGCCGGGCTGTAACCCCCTTGGAGCAAAGGAAAACTGCCACTGAATTAATTTAGTGCTGATCTGTTTTCACTTTGCAGACCGATAGTCATATATGGGAAAAGCTGTAGGGTTCAAAGGCCCAACCTGGTGCTTCAAAAATAGGGGAAACTGGAGCCTTTTAGCCTTTTAATGTGCCCAAATAGCTTTTGCTCTTAAAGTAGTGTTTCTTGTATCCAGGTTCTCTCAGAGAGCTGCAGGTGGAGGGAGCGAGAGCAATAGCTGCGTGGTCCCACTTAGAAGACAGGGTGTGAAGAGCCTTTCCTGTGGTGGCTGTTAGGTTTGCCATTCACAATTGTCTGACAATATTCTAATGCAAATATAAAAGAGGCAACCAGGGGTAATGCTCTATTTGATATGCTGGTCACAAGCAGAAGACTTACAGTATGGCTCTGGACAGTAGCTTGAGCTATAGTGGTCACGGAGTAAAGACCGGATTGAGGGTTTGGAGGAAAGATTAGCGGTAGGTTCAAACATGATGGAGACAGACTCTTTTTGGTGGTGTTAGAATACAGGTTCTTGTATTCAGGCACTGAGAATAGTGTTAACACCTTGACTAGTGTAAGTAGTTTCTCAAATACCACTTTGCTCCCAACTATTTGAGGATTCTTAAGCTTGCTCTGAACTATTCATTTTTAAACAGTCCCAAAGAGAAAAATCTGATAAGGGTTGTCTTCAAAATGTTGGTGCTGTGCTGCGAAAGCCTTTGATCAAGTCTAGTTTGTTAATCTTAATTCCTCCAGCTCTTTCAGCAATTTTCTTCTGTACATAGGAAGAACTAATCAATCCTAAAGGCAGTTTTCAGAATAGCTTTAAAAAAAAATGATAACCATTCCCCCACGCACTCTACCTTCAGTCCATGCTACATTTTTCAGTGAAATGATTTGGGATTCTTCTAGCAGATTTAGGAGTTTTTTTAACTACTTTTTTTGGTGTGCAGAGTTTTATGTAATTAACTCATGGTACACTTGGGAGTTTTATCCCTAAATGACTATGTAATGGCTTAAGAATGGATCCTCTTCCTGCTATCCTACTAAATGTAGATTATTCCAGGTGTCTCTTGGGAACGGCGGTGGTTAAAGGTAGACAGTGAGCGTAAGTAGTAGTGACAGTGTAGTTGCCTTGTAAATGGATGGCTTTTATCATCTCCAGGCACTGACATTGTTTCATGCCAGATGACAAACGCAGATGTAGCAGCCATAGTGTAACCTCCCTTGAGGTAGCCTCCAGGTCTGTTCGCAAAGGTCTGCTAGAAAGAAATGTGCCATTAGAAAACTCCAACACACACCAGATATTGCTGGTTAAGGCTTTTCTTTATTTCTATTTGGTCTCTGTGACATTGAGCTGCAAAACAGCAGGTTTGCTGCCTGTGATACAAGCCTAAGTGTAGCCCTGCAGCTTTCTAGGACTATCTTCATCCATAACGTGTTATCCAGGTCCTCTTTTCATCTGCTCTTTGGCATCTGCTTGCAATTTCTGTGCAAAGGTCAGCCTGTCTGCCTGCCTGGAGGGGATGTCGTGGGGTGTCTTTGCTCCATTGTGCTCTACTCCTTGGTCCCTGGTCCTCCTTGTCCTCTCGGAACAAGGACAGTAGAGGAACTGAGGCAGTGACAATAAACAGATGCCTGTGGCTGATAGTTTTGTACTCTCTGTAGCTTGTTTTTTGGTCTTCAACCTGTAATGCAAACAATAAAGTAATCCATGGTCTTTTCAATATCTGACCCAGATGTGCAGAATTATTTACCTTTGGTGGGAATGAAGTCTACATCCTCATAGGTCTCTTAATGCTGAAAGGAAATATTTCAGACTCTGCTGGTACCATTAGTAAGGAACACTAAGAACTATTGATATTCTAGAGGCTTAATAAATATCATTACTTGACAAAAAGAGAATCTGCACTAAGGGAAGAAAACTTATTCAGCTAGCAAAGGAGGCCAGGGCATTATATGTGCTTCTGGCACATCTGTCTTGGCAGTGATAGGAGAAGTGGAGCAAGTTTAGAAACCGGTGCTAAAGAGTGCTGTGAATTGTGTAGGAAAAATTATTAAAAGCCATGTGTTATTAACAGAATTTTTGGTGAGGATCTGCATACTTATTCAGGGCATGTGAAAGCAGGGATGGTAGTTGAGTGTCACAGAGGAGTAAAAGTCAGTGCTGTGGTATTTGAAAGCTTAGACACAAAAAATTTCAAACTAGGTGTGAAAGGGCATTTTATTAACGAAAACAAAAGTTGTGTTCTGTGTCTTGGGTAAGCAAAAAAGGAAGGTAAGAGTTTGTAATAAGCAGTTTTAGTAAGGTTTTCAGACTTCAAGTTTTCAAATAATTCATTGGAATACAGTCAGAAAGGAAACTAAGTTTGCTTTAAGCTGTAGAATGACAGTGTGTGGTTGGGAATCTGCTTAATAAAATATTTGCTATTAAGAAGGAAGGTCATTCCTCTCACAGAAACTACCTTTTCTTAATCCACTCTGGCTGCATTTCTTTATTATTTTTTAGTGAAACATTTTCTGGGTGAAGCTCTATTTGGAGTAAATGAAACTGTAACAGTAGGGAATTCTGGACAGTACACACCTATCAGTTATTGCAATATATGAAATTAATAGTCACATATGAATATATGAAACTAATTCAGCAATAGACAATTCTGAGATTAAAATTGAAGTATCCTTTTATTTCCTTTATATGGAATTTTCTATGTCAACAGTAATATGAGCCTGTATATTATGCAGAACTACATAAGAAGTAATCTGTCTCGAAGGTTTATCCAAACAGTCCAAGAACCCTGCTAAAGAGGATTAGTAGTTCTAATTATTATTTTGTGGTGAAGGTGAGCTGAGAAACAAATTACGTAGGTGCAATTTCAGCATAATATATTGCTGTATTCTTTCTCAAATGCTGACATACAGCTTCCTATACTAGTAAATAATATATTTTGTTGTTCATGATCACAATAATCATGATCACAATAAAAAATATTTCATACCTTGATATAAAGCTTTTTATTGGTTTGGATTTTTTTTGTCTTTCTTGTTTCTGGAAGATGGCACTTTGCTTATTATACGGCTTCCTATTGTCATCCTTATGCAAAACTTTAAATATTTTCATGTTTTAAGTGCAATTAAACAGGACATCTGTTACACTGGGAACACGAGAGAACACTTTTATTATGCTGAAAAGATTTTTTTGTGTAACTAAGCAGTTATTTGCATTACCAATTGCATATTGCAAAGTACTCATCATTAAAGAGTGAGCGTGCATCCAAAGACCACGGTAGAGCTGCAATATTAAAGCATTTTGTCTCTGAAGCAGGAAACTGTCCACTGTAATCACATAGCTATTGGGAAATTATCCACTCTAAGAGCAGGTGATGTGTGTCCTTGGCTCCAGCCATTAATTGTGTCTTTTTCAGTCATTTCCACTGAAACAGAGTCTTTGACATCAAGTCCTTTGCAATAACTAACTCAGCGTGGCTGAGGTGATACAAGCAGCTGAGAACAAGAATTTGCTAGCTGTACTTGGTGTGAGAGCTGAAATTAAGGCTAGGCAACTCCTATGGTCCACAGGGCATCATCTTGAAAACCCATGAAAGACAAGAGAAATGGAGCTCTGGGGAAAATGCAGTAATTGAACAGTTGGAACCTGACCAGGAGTCCCACAGCTGCAAGGCAGCAAGAAAATCAGGGAACAGGGGACTCAAAATGGAGCTGCATCTGGCTTTGCAGCAATTATATGTGCTGGGGTTATATTCATCCCTTTTGTCGTTATGCACAAGAGACAGTGCCAAAGATTAATTTGTTTCACTGTGGATTCTGTGTAAACCTATTATTGATGTAGCTCTGAGGCATGTTAACGTGTTTTATCTCTAGCGCCAGTGTAAGCCTAGAGAAAAAGGGGAGTTAAAAGACCCCCAAAAGCCAGACTAAATGCCAGGCAATGCAACTCACATTTGAGAAGGGACAGTGTTTTCAGTATAATACAGTTCCTTCCAGTTTAGTTGACTAACTCTTCCTCATCTTGGAGAGTATGGGGATGTATTAACATGATTTTAATACCTTACTTAAAATGGCATGTTTTCAGGTTGTTTGTTAATTTATTTAAGCATTAGCTTATTTTTCTTTAGGTAGCAGTAGCAACATGGTAGGTGCTAAATTATCACCACAACTAATTTGTGTCCCAGACAGCAGAATTGCAGATAATTTGTGATTGGGAGGAACCTCTGGAGTTTGTCTGGGCCAACGTGCCACTCAAAGCATGGCTGGCTTCAAAGTTTTCTCCAGCTTCCGAGTTAGATTTGGTTGCTCAGAGCATGTTGAATTGAGTTTTGAGCATCTCCAAAGCTGGGAATTTCCCAACCTCTTGGAGTTCTACTGCTTGATAGTCCTCATTGTGAAGTTTGGTCTTTTTTTCAATGTGGTGGTATACAGCACATTTCTTCCTCATCTGATGCTTAAACAAACACAGCTCTCGGCCTCTTCTCACATGTGCTGTGGAAGCCCTTGACCTTCTCAGTGACCTTCCACTGGACTCAGTCCAGTGCATCAATGTCTTTCCCATGGTTAGGAGCCCAAATGTAGACATAGTAAGCCAGATTTGGTCTCACTTGTGGAAAATAGAGAGGAGCAATCCCTTTCTGGTGGAAGATGTTAATCTTGATAATGAAGGTCCAAGGTGTTAATGATGTTGGGATCCAAGGTTATTTTTCCAGAAATTTGCATCCTACCTTGTAGCCCAAATACTGTGCATCTAAGTACAGAGAGCTATCTACTTTTATATATGTTGATATGTACAGGCTGGAAAAAGGTGTGCGTTGTTGAGATGCACAGTTTGTATTTTTGAATACGAATTTGGGTTTTGAATTCCTTTCACAGTTAAGGAGTGGTTTAGTCTTGACTATTGGCTCTGGCTTCTGTATTAAAGGGCACTCTTCCTCTGCATTTAGCAAGTGCTTTGCAGATTTGTTTTATAGCTTTGTCAAGTAATTAAGAGCCTCATGAATGGCTCCATTCAGGTCCCATAGTGTAAATTGAAATGTGTTGGAAAAGTTATTATTTCCTTTAAGCTTTCACTTTGATCTGCTTCTAAATCTCTGATATCCCTCGTTTCAGTCAGATTGATTAGCTACCCTTGTGTCTAATTAATGCATCGTGTTGTTAATGATCAGAGCTAATCATTGTAGTCTGAGCGAGCAAAATGCTCATTATCCATTACTCTGGTTGTTGTGATGAGTTATGACAGACAGCTGTCATGTGAATGAGCACATTTCTCCTGGCGAATACATATAATTTTTGGTTTTCCCCTGATTAGAGCAAATGGTGAAGCCTTCAGCAGAGGAGCGCTGGGTAAAGTACTCAGTAAATGGCTGGTACCTCCAGAGTGATGGAGAGAGATGGCACAAATTGCAAACCCCTGTTTCAAACAGAGGGAAACCCTAAGGGGAGCAAGGAAATGGTGTTCCACCACTTGACGTCAGCATATGCTTACTCTTAAAACTAGACTGAAGTTTTTTTTTCCTTGACAAAGAGACTTGTGGGTAAAGGCAATTTGCCCACCTTCCTCAGCTGTTCCCTCTTGTCCAGGTTTTATTGATGGTGCCAATTGACTGAAGAGGTAGAACAGCACCAGGGAGAACAATTCTCCGATTTCCTCCCAAGCCATCCATACTTTCCCTCGCAGAAGAGGCTGCTCTTGCATAACAGAACAATGGTTTTCTAGACTTAAGATGATTTTGGAGGACTTTACAGATGGGAGCTCACTACTTTTCAAGGCACTTTACTGCATTGTTGAAGTGACTAAGTTAAATCTATCCTTACAGAGGTCTGGTGTGATCTCAGACATTCCTGGTTTCTCTGTGTTGAGAAAACCACCTCCTCACTGAAGTTAATTTCTGTAGTAGCCCATTTCTTGAGGCCTCTTCTCCCACTCCTTCCCCTGCATCGAGTAGTGGTGGAGGTATCAGAAAACTCGACTTTTGCCAAATCTGACTCCCCTCATTGTCCCCTGCTTTCCTTTTCAACAATTGCAATACAGAAGTAAACAGTGAGCTGAGTTTGGGGCTTCTCTGGATTTACACCAGCAGAGGAGGCAGCTGCATCAAATATCTCGTGTCTAACACAAGCATCCTTAGGCAAAATTCCCTCTTTGCTTTCTACAAGACTGACTCTATCATTACATTTACTAATTGTCCTACAAGTGCTTCTCTTCTCTAAATTGTTAGAGAATTGTTAGCTTCCTTTATTGTTAATGTGAGCAATCTCTTTGATAATATAGTCCATCAAAAGTGAAATGGAAATTTAAATAGGAATCTATTTAGTTTTAAATAGTTGAAATTTTCTCAAACTGAAAAGGCAGTTTTGGAATATCATTAAGTACTTGGTTGTATCTGGAAGATGATTTTCAATTTCAATATAGGCTCAATTTCCTGAGCTTATATGTTCAAAAACTTTTATTTGCATGTCAAAGTAATTAGTTTGTCTTCAAATAATTAGTATATTTGACTTAGTGTAGACACTTAATAGTCTTTTAAATCTGCTTTAAGTCATTTGCATTAATTGTAATAAATCACTCATTTAAATGTGACACAGTTTTAGATAGGAAATGGTGAGGTTCCTGGGGTTTTGAAAACTGCTGGAAGGAAAAAGCTACTCCTGCTGCTGAAACTGAACTTAATTTCACAGCGAGTCATAGGAATGTGTTACTGGCTTCCCTGTAACTTTAGGAAAAGAAGTTCATCTTTGGCACTGCAGCCAGCCAGACAGAAAAATTCTAACCCTGACAATGCACCTGCTTGTGTAGAATGTATTGTGGAAATGTTTAAAAATCTACAGTAGGTATGTATTAGGTTATGATCTAGGTCATTCAGCCAAAAACTGAGTAAAAATTTCAATTTTTTTTTAAATGATGTGGACACGCAGAAGAGGACTGGCTTGGAAAAGGCCTTATAGTTCTGCACAACTCTGTTTCCAAAACAGTAGCAAATCCCAAGTTGCCCTTCAAAGTTAAACCCATGAAAATGCACAGGGGATTGAAATCTGGTTTAAAAACAAGAATAGAATTTTAGATACACCAGCACTGGGTGATTTGTTTAGAGGCTGCTAAAATAAAACACAATTTAAGTGTCAGAGTGGATGCCTTTGCAGCTGCAGTGGGGAGAGTGAGAGACCTGCATTACCACAAATACTGCAAAATACCACAAAATACCAGGCACAGCCCAGATGTGCCTGCATTTGGGGGCTGACCCAAAAGGAGGGGAATTTTCCTTCCTTATTTCACACAAGTGGTAACTGGAGGGTTGTCCTGCGAGCGCTTGCAGCCTGCGTGAAGGAGAGGGGGGCTGAAACCTTTAGGCATAGCTGGGTACAGCAGGGTATTGTGCTGATGCTTCAGCAATTGAACTTCTCTGAAGCCACCTCTGGTTGTCACCTCCTCTTTTGTTCAGTGGAAACAGAGGGAGGGAAACATTATTTTGGGGGGGAAGTTCTGGTGTGGTGAATTTATGCTGCTTTCTATGAAAACTTTTTCTATTGCTTTCTTGAAAACTTCTGTTGCTTTTCTCTGTGATCTTTTGGCAGCCTCTCAGGGTTTCAAAGACATAAGCAGTAACCTGGACGTCGAGTACCCACCTTGCTGTGTGCCTGGAAGTGTAGCAGAGTCATAGGAAGACGGTGAGCTAGCTGGCATTTACTAGCCAGGGCACAACAGAAGCTCGGTGATTTAAAACCGGAGCTAAGATCACTCACCTCTTTTTAACTATTTAATAATTGTTAACAAATAATAATTTTGGGAGGTTGGACTAGATGATCTCCAGAGGTCCCTTCCAACCCCAGATCATTCTGTGAAATGCTGACCTGTCTTGCACATCACAAACCAGCATCTTTTTGTCAGATAAACAGCAACTTGCAAGAGTAAGCTTTCACTATGGGGAAAAAAAAATATATAAACCCACAAAGCATTAGGTAGTCATGATGCGTTTTTCTGCTACTCAGCGATGCACTGGCTGGTTCTTTACTCGATGGGTATTATGGGATGTTTACTGGAAGACAAAGGCACTCTGGGATTTAGAGTCAAGCTAAATTATTAGTAGCTTAGTATCTCATTATTCCTCTTTCTTCTGTGAGTCAGCACCATTTTCAAAGCACCATCTGGCACCATGGACTCAGCGCCCCTGTGCACTACAGTCATTAATAACAATGTGCTGATGCACGTGTATTGGCAATCATTTAGCCTTGGGTGATCTGAGAAACTGCCCTGGCAGTCAAGAAAAAGAGGCTGTCACCATCAGCTACTCCTGCAGATGATGTCTCTGCTGGAGCTTTATCTAGTAGCCATTGCTACAACCTGGTGTTCAGGTAGATAGGTCCTGAGCAGTCTGCTTGCTGCTACGCTTGGGTCCAGTTGCTAGCCAGGAGGAAAATCTCGTTTGGGACCCATACCCAAGTAATGTAGAAGAGTGCTGCCAGCCTGCAGTCCCTTCTTCTGTGTGTGGTGTGCCATCCACTGACCCCTTTGGATACTTGATGCCTTGTCCCCTCCCAGAGGGACCCTCCAATCGCTGCTACAGCCTCTTCTGCATGTGGAAGGGAATTAGGCACAGGTTGCAAGATAAAAACCAGATTTGTTCTTGAATCTGTGCTTTGAAATAGCCCCATGAAGCTATCGTAGGAAATACTTTATATTTTTCTGGATGAGGCAGCGGGGTATTTGTTTGACAGTCTTTACTGCTGAGGTTAGACACACATCTAATCTGCATTCAGGGAGGTTCAGATTGGATATTAGGAAAAATGTTGACACAGAAGGGGTTATGAAGCGTTGGACTGGGCTGCCCAGGGAAGGGGCTGAGGCACCATCCCTGGAGGGATTTAAAGGGCAAAAGATTTTTTGTTTTGATCTTGATCTTATGGATTCATGCAGATTAATAATTGTGTCTGTATAGCATTCTGCATTGGTACAGGTTCAGGATCAGTTCCTTAATTTACACCAATTATTGTGGATATTGGAAAATGCAAAATATTGATAAACATGAAACATGGTCCCTTAGGTTTTAGACATAACACATGAACTGTCGGCTTTTGTGTATGAACAAAATGAAGTGATGCAAATTTGGGTTACTTTTTTCCCCCAGAAATTAAACTATTGAATAGTGTTTTTACTTGTTCTTGACATAATGGTACTTGAAATGTTCTTACTGAGTTAATTAACTTGGTAACTACGTTCATAAAAATAACTGTAATTGCATTGGAACTTGTGTTCTCTTATTTTGACATCGTGCTTAGAGACATGGTTTAGTGGTGGATTTTATCAGAGTGAGGTTGATGGTTGGACTGGATGATCTGAGAGGTCCCTTCCAGCCTGGACAATTCTATGATCTAACAAGTGATCCCTGTTAGTTTATTATCGTGATGAGGATCCTTATGGCTTTACTGAATCAAGGCAGGAACAGCAGAAATCTCACAGAGACCTGCTTCTCTAAGTGAACAAAACCCTCACACTTGAAACTTTTAAAGCAATTGTCATAAGCAGTTAAAGCAATGTCATTCAGTGGTTAAAGTAACATGGATATATTGTGCAATTCATTGTTACCACTCTGTGCAACCTTTCCTATGCTAAAGTAGACTTTCAGATACTTGCTTTGATACATAAGAACCAAAGATTCTTATGTCTGTTGATGAAACTTTTAAGGATAGAAATGGTTTCTACACGAACACACTTGTTACTGTAAAATGTCTTCAGATAAATAACAAATATCTTCACATAGTCCATACTAGCCCTCTGCAGGCTGAAGGTATGTGGTACCTGCAGAGATGAGTATGGACCGATCAATTTTGGGCAGGAAACGTTGAAGCAGGCAGTGGAGTTTGCCCTTTAGCATGTAGTTTTGTGCACGCTTATGTGATGCTTAGAGCTTTGTATGATAGAAATGTCACTTTTTGTAAGATATATACTTTTACTTGTAGTATGGAAAAATTGTTCCTTAGGGTATGGGCCCCTTCATCAGACTTATAGTTTAGGTACAGGACAATAAAGAGTAATTTTGATGAATATATGTCTTCAGAGAGCTATCACACCATCATCAGCTTTCATTGGAAAACAATTACGAGGCTTCAAAAATGATTAACATGCAAGACATTTTTCTTTGTGACTTCATTTACAAGAGTGACAGAAATTTCAATGCATGATCTTTCCTTAGTGTATTCTTTACCATTCATTAAATGCAGGAGTGGGAGAGGTAGATCATACAAGGTACAAATCAAGCAAGAAAAAGGATTTACATAAGTGAGAAAAATACACACGTACCTAATCGTAGTGGGTGTTACTGCTGCTTTGCAGATCTGGGGACTTTCTGTTGGGAGTCAGTATCTCTGCTCTCTGCTTTCTCCTGCTGCTTCATTGTCTTTGTAACTCTCCAGTTGCTCATCTCTCCAAAGAACCTCTGAAGTATTTATTGTCTCTGGAGGTTGACTTGTCTCTGGATACTTGGTTTTGCATCTTCTTGCCATTCTAACAGCGCCTATTGATGCTGAAGTATAAGATGGCAAGAGATCATTTGTGATCTTTGGAGTCTTCAACAGAGGAAGGACATGGACCTGTTGGAATGGGTCCAGAGGAGGGCCACTAAAATAATCAGAGGGCTGGAGCACCTCTGCTATAAAGACAAGCTGGGACAGTTGGGGTTGTTCAGTCTGTAGAAGAGAAGGCTTTGGGTAGACCTTAGAGCCCCCCTTCTAGTACCTGAAGGGGCTACAGGAGAGACGGGGAGGGACTCTTGGTCAGGGAGTAGAGTGATAGGACAAGGGGTAATGGTTGTGAACTGAAAGATTTAGATAATAGATAAATAGATAAAGATTTAGAAGATAATAGAAATAAAATCTTTCCTGTGAGGGTGGTGAGAGCCTGGCCCAGGTTGCCCAGAGAAGCTGTGGCTGCCCCATCTCTGGAGGGGTTTGAGGCCAGGCTGGATGGGGCTTGGAGCAACCTGCTCTGGTGGGAGGTGTCCCTGCCCAGGGCAGGGTGGGGTTGGGACTAGATGATCTTTAAGGTCCCTTCTAACCCAAACAATTGTAGGATTCTATGATCTGATAGTATGGGCTCTTATGTCACTTAAGTTTTTCTGAATTAAATGCTGTTGAATAAGACCACAGGTCTGTGTGCTGTTTGCAGGTCTTAACATTACATCTAGTTACTTAAGAAGGGTAACAAAAAAAAGAGCAAATATTTTGTCAATTGTCAGCAGTCTTAAACTATGTATAGGGAGACTTGCATCTTCTGAAAATTTTTAACACTCCATAAATTGAAAAAGTATAAAAGCCACTGACAAAGAGCACTTTTTGGAGACCATCCTGGTTGCAGAGAGTCAACTCACCCCGTGGCATCTCATTCCAGCTGCTAGATTGGTAATTGCCCCACTCTTTAAAAGCTGGCCTTTATTTCTAGATATGGTTTGTTGAGCTGCTCCAAATCTCGTGTACTTTTGAATGCTGGATTAAAGAATTGTCAATTTTTTTTTGCAGATAGCAAAAGGCTGTGATCAAGCCACCACTTAACCTTTCATTTGGTAAACTAAATGGACTGATGTCCTCAAATCTTTTACTCTAAGCCTTTTTACTCAATTTCTAGCCTTTTATTCCTCTGTGTGCTTTGACATGTTGCTAGGATTTGATGCTTTGGAGTTTGAGTTTGGAGGAAGAGGGTCCTGCTTGTTGTTTTAGGGCTTTTCAAGCCTTCCTTGCATCCACTTGTGCACAAAACAATTTTTTTCTTGTTGTGTGTTTGAGGTTGTTCTGGCAGACCGTAAAATGTTTGATT
Source organism: Scolopax mira (assembly GCA_004320125.1). Lineage (NCBI taxonomy): Eukaryota > Metazoa > Chordata > Aves > Charadriiformes > Scolopacidae > Scolopax > Scolopax mira. Next base: position 44,113 of record BJBW01003996.1, read on the forward strand.
TTAAATGATTGCCAGGCTTGACTTAAATCAATATGAGGGAGATGGAAATGTATTTCAGGATGTTTCTTTGTTGGTCAATAAAATGTTATACCCTGTGCCATCAAAAAATGCTGAAATCAGCTTTGAAGAAGCAGAAAAATGCAACAGTAGCAGATGCAATTATAGTGATTTGCTGCTCCAAATCACCTCCTGTATACAGAGGTAAAATGGAAGCTAAAATAACTGGAAAAAAAGTGTTTGTGTTCCTCAAAATCTGATGTTTAGGTTTGAGGTAAAATAGGGAATACGTGCTAACGAGAAGCTTATGTGACCTTTTAATAATGAGGAAATAGGAAGGTCATCAGATGCTTCATCACTGAAATCAGTGGCATTTTATGTTAATTGAATTAAAGCAAAAATATTTGTCCCTCAATTTGACCTTGAGGGGTTTGTCCCCATAATGACGTTTGAATGAAACCCAACAGAATGTTTTTTTTCAATGCTATGTTAGATGGAAATGGTGATCTGATTGCCTGAAAAGTGTTCTTTTCCTATCTAGTTATTTTCCTGTTAATACACAAATACAGATTATGAAGCTTGTAACCAGTGAAACTTCTGGGAGGGGATGACCTGGGCTGTAAAACTAGGAGGAAAATTAATTTTTTTTTCATTTTGGTTATCTGCCATGACAGCTTTAGCTGGTTCAAGTGGAAGCAGCAGGCCAGCTTCATCCATCTGTCAGTGGAGGAGAAGCATGTGTACAGCTGGCATAAATCTTTCCAGTTTGCTTTGACAGAGATAGTACAAGATCACCTTGTGGGATTTTTTTTTTTTTTTTCCCCTACCTGTTTGGGAATCAGAGAATTTTTCAGATTTCAATGAACAATGAAATTTAAGTTATTCTGGCTACATTAGATCTCAAGTTTTTAATCTTTATCACCACTCAACCCTTCAGAAAAGTCAGTTGGGTGGGATGGAATGGAATTTACCTCCTTGTGTTAATAACATAATAAATGCTGTAGATTCTCGTGAACTGATGTATATAACTTGCGTAAACAAAAGAGCATACTTGAAGCAGTGAGTTTACAGAGGTTATAACAATTCAAATGGAATGATTATTTTTCAAAAAGGAAAGTGAGAAACCGAGCAACACTTTGTAATTATGTTCAATATGGTGACTGTCTGATGGCAGAGTTGTGCCCCTACCAGCTGATGAGTTCCTTAATGATATAGAACCATAGAATGGTTTGGGTTGGAAGGGACCTTAAAGAACATCCAGTTCTAACCCCCTGCCCTGGGTGGGGAGACCTCCCACCAGAGCAGGTTGCTCCAAGCCCCATCCAGCCTGGCCTTGAACCCCTCCAGGGATGGGGCAGCCACAGCTTCTCTGGGCAACCTGGGCCAGGCTCTCACCATCCTCACAACAAAGAATTTCTTTCTGAGATCTGATCTAAATCTCCCCTCTTTAATCTTAAATCCATTACCAATTTGGCATTCTCTTATTAATGAGAAACTGTTTGTTTTCTACTCTTTGCTATCTGGTTGCATGTGTTGGTTGTCTCGGGAGCCTTGTGGGCTGTGTCCTTGAAGCCCTACCATGTTCCTTGGATGGGGCTGTTTCTTCGCCACTTGTTGGATAGTGGAAGGTCCAAACAGTCTTGACTAGTTTTGGTAAGATGTTGCTGTTTGTGAAAGGAGCGGGGCGATGCTAGAAACTGCTTAGACCTTGCTGCAGGCTGGGGGGGAAGGAAGTTGAAGCTGCAGATGGATATCAGCAGGGCCAGTTACTTATAATAAAAAAAATAATTGTATATGAGCTGTGGAAATGGCAAATGTTCGGGAAGGGTTTAGAGGACTATAAAGGAGGTGTGCTGCTGATGGATTTCAGAAGGAAGCTATCATCAGCTAAAATACATAACAAAAATGAGTATTCAGCTTTTTGGCTGAACTCAAAATGTTCAAATCGCTGTGAAGAAGTAGTCATATAGTATTAGACTGACCATAATGCTTCTACTTTTTGCATGTCCCTTCAGTTGTCTGCTAAAAATCATTTATCTTTGTTTCTGCTCAATATTCAAATGTCCTTCTACTTTTCACATTTTTTCAAAGCTACATAATGCAGTTCTGTAGCTGTGGTATGTATCGGGATCACCTTGGTGACTTCAGGGGAACTGCTTGAATAAACTGAGAATTTCAAAAATCTGTTCCTTTTGTTGTAGAAAACAAAATGAAGAGAGTAAGTCAAGTGTCAGCGATGGCCATCTTCTAAAATTTGTGGTGCTTATTGTGAAAAGCAATTTTCCAACGCATACAGAAATCCACTGGGCAGGGATTTGCTGCCAGTTTCAGGTCAGCACGTAGGATTTGCTTTGAACTGTTCTTATTTTAGATATTCAGGTATCTGATACGTACGTGATCATGAACAAATAAATCTTTGAAGAGCAGTGCTGCTGCCTGAATTTGGAACGAATGAGGTGAGGAATAAGCAACCTAACCTTGGATCTTTTTCAATACCAACAACCCTTTGATGGTAGGTTTGAAGCAGAACATGATTCGGACTGGTTCTGCAAAAATGGGTGCTTGTAGGTCAGGGAGGAACAGCAGCAGCAGTTGTTAGTTGGGTGGTGGAACAGGAACTGCTCACGCGTCCTCAGGTCTGGCCAGAGACCAAGCACAGATTTGTCCCACATCAGTGAAAACCTACACGAACTTTGTCTCATCCCCTATGGAAATATTTTAAGTTGTTTTGGGTATTTTTTTTGTGGTTTGGTTTGTTTTGGGGTATTTTTTTGTTTTGTTCTGTTTTTTTCCCCCATGCAGTGCCCTCACAGCATGACAGTACAGACAGGTCGTTAGGAACAGAGTGCTGGGTTTTTAGTAAAAATCACTGAATTTTAACCTCTTAAATCATTCCTGGACTTCCAAAGCAGTTTCTTTTTTCCTTTCAGTTTTCAGTCAAATGACTGCCCTAATTTCCCCCTTCCAACTCCCCCTGTTGTGTTACTTGAGGATCAGGTATCCCAATTAGTGCCCTCATCGTTCATTTATGAAGCATTCTCAGTACTGGATTAATAAATTTCCTCCATTTGTGAGTTTACAAATTAGCAGCTATTGGGGTCTGCACCAATTATGGCACAACACTGATGGGAGAACATCCTGTGGTACCCACTGCTGCAGCCAACAACATGAATTCTACCAAATCTTTAAGTGAAAGATATTGTGTTTTAATTGGGGCCTAATCTAAATTACAACTGTCTGTGGAAATACAGTAACTTCTTTATTTTAATAGAGTTATGTAAAAGCGTGTTGTGTTACCAACAGGATTTTATTAATCTGTTGTGATGTGTTATCCTTAGTATCTTATTGAAATTTCTTATACATGATGAGGCTTCCATATGTGCATACTGGTATTGGTATGTGTTTCAAGGTTGATGATATCTTGTTGGAGACTTTGCATTTCCAAAGGTTAGTGATTGTAAAAATTCACATTTGTAAGATTCATGGTGATAAAAAAAGGACAGATGTTAGGTCCTCATTATGCCATTAATAGAAAATAGGTAGTTTGAGCTGAATTCTTTCTGGATATACTGAAGCTTTTTGAAATACAAGTTGTGAATTTTAAGTGTGTAAGTACAGCCACTGATGAAATACAGGGAGTAGGCAAAGGGCAATACATATATAGCTTTGAATTGGAAATGTAATTGCAGCAGTGTGTCTACCGTTCATATTATACCAAAGACTTGGAGGAAAAAAATCACTCAAAATGTTGACTTTTTTTTCCCTTCTTGATTACAAATACAAGACACTGTTTTTTGGCTTAGGAAGGGCATATGGTATGAGGGTTCACAGACATGAATACATTTGCAGGACTTGGAGTTACTGATCTCTGAGGAAAGGCTCAAAGGTGATAGGACCAGTAAGTTTGAACTACATCAAGGATCTTAGGAAATTAGGGCTGATTATTGGGTTGAGGCTGTTGGGCAGAACAGAAATAAAACTTAAGTTGATTGAACAGACTGCTGGAACATTTGGGAAGGTGTGATTGTACACAGAGTACTGATAATAATCTCTGAACAATTCTTGTTAAAAGCACTATAATGTATAGGACGATGCAAAGCAAGAAAAATAATTAGCTTGATTGTTTTATGCTTCAGTGATTTGATAATAGGAGGGTGCAAAGCCCATTAATGATGTTTGATAGCATTTGATTCTAAACAGATGCCTTGTTCATGAATTCTATTACAAGTTCTTTCTATTCCTGAAGATACTCTTCCATCTGGTGAGGATAGATGAGAGTTGAGTCTTATGCTCTCCAGCTGGTTCAGCCGTGAATGAATCCAGCTATTTGATGTCTCCAAAAATAGTGCCAGTCCCTCGATATTTAAATGCATTTTCTGTCAATTATAATGTTCCTTCTGAATGCACCTGTGGAACACCAGGCAAAGACAGAGCCTTTTATTTCCTCTGTTGTATTGTTCCTCTGTTGTATTTTGATGCATAAAGTAATAAAACAAAACTTTAAAATAAAGTTAATATATCTAGAATCTATATATATGAGTATATGTTATGTGTAAATATTTATTCCGCCTGGGATGGGGGTTGCTGAAGGTGCTATATAAATGATCCAGAGCAAGTATGATATAATGTTAAACTTTTACACATTTGAAGCAGGTCCAGAAGAAACACAACTCTCTTCTTTCTACTTTGCCTTTACTGTTTTCAATTTTGCTAAAGAAGTAGCACAAAGAAAAGGTTTTCATTGCAGTAAATCTTATTTTTCTTCTATGCAGGTGCTGACTTGTTTTACACCATCCATTCATCACTCAAAGGCGCTTTTTTAATTGGAGAGATCATTATTTCAAAATGCTGACTTGGAGCCACGTGACCTGACCTGGAGGGAACAGAATTCTCTGGCTCGCAGGGGCAGCAGAGCTGGTAAGGTGATCTGTTCTGAGGTTTATTGGTGGCTGGAAAGAGAAGGATGCTGAACAAAAACAAGTGTTTTGAAGTATAATATGTCAGATGGTTAAAAGCAACACGAATGCTCAAGGTCTAACAGTATTAAATGAAGCACTGCATATTCCCACTCTGCTGAAACAACACATCGTGAAGTTATAAACAAAACTGTTTGAATGATCCTTCAGTGCTGTCATTAATATTAAACTCCTCTAGATGAGAACGGGACAGGCAGAGAAAGAGTGAGGCTCTTACCTGGCAGGAGCATTCTTAGTGGTAGTGCCAGTATCATCACAAGTCTATGCACACAGCTCATTTCTTTCCATGCCAAGTGACTCCTTGGGTTCTTGTTTCCAGAATGATTGCTTTGGGAGGCAAGATGTAATACTCCCAAATATTTCTATAACAACTTTTAATGCAAATCAAGGGTTTTTTCCAAGTATTCTCAGTTTATCATGGAGGCCTAGCCTCTATAATTCTCTGAAGTCTTGACACCCTTCTTTCGCCTCATAATCTGCACTATGATTGAAGATGTGTGGATTGAAGGTGTGTTAAAAAAAAAAAAGAGAAAAATGAGTGCTTTGCTATTTAAGGTCTCAGAAGTGGGCCTTTTCAAGGACCGTTATTTCAGGTTGTGAGATCACTCTGCCATTCAGCTTACCTTGCTGTTTTCCACAGCCGCCTCTATATTTCTTCATCTGAATGTATAAGCCAGCAAGGTTGTTGACACTGTCATTGAACATCCTCTTCTTGGCTGGCAACAAAGCTCTCAAAGTGTAAGGACTTTGTCTTTCCTGAGTTATTGTTCCAATCCTCACCTGTAAGCTGCTGGGGATAAACATCATATCTCAGTGCCAATTCTTACCTTTATTTTTAGTGTTGAGTATAAAGCAGTAGAGGCTGATGACATTTTAAGTAGTATAATTTCTTAGTTGGGGGGACTCTCGACTGTGTAAATATTTTATAAGAGCTAAATACTGAACAGGGCTGGGCAGCTACAGCTCGGTACTGAAATGAATAGAAGTAGTAGTTTAATTTTTAAAAGAAAAAAAGTGCACTGAAGTGGTGTTACTGAAAATGCTCCAAACCTTGAGCATGAGATGTTAGTGTCTAGAGAAGGCTGATAGTGTGTGGCAGCCCTCATTCAAAGCTTTGCTGCTCTCTCTTGCCTCAGCAAGAATGTGAATCCTCTGCACCTTAATGGCAGTTGGGCAAGGAATTAGCCAGTAGAAGAGAACAAGGGAAAAATGGCATGGGATATTCCCCTCCTTAAATAATGAAGTGTTTTTTTTTTTAATTCTGGTTCCAGTTGGAGTAAACTATTGCAACTGGTGCATTTCAAGTAAAATCTATTAACTGAAGTTCACAGGTAACACAGCTTTAGCAGGTGCTATTTGATTCTCACTGAAAAGCAAGTTGCCCTGAGGTAGTTTTGCTCAGAGTCATAATATAAATGTAATAATTTGGAGACCTGCCAGGTGGTACACCAGGGCATTTCTCTGAGTACTCATGGCCACGGATTTGTCTTGAAGTCCACAATTAGCATTTGTCATAAACCCAAGGTTTTCTAGATGAAGCAAAAATGAGACACTTGTATGATGAGTACAAGTACAAATATTTCCCTGAGAATGTGGAAGTATTTTAATAAAGGCAGACTGAGAGAGAAGAGTGATGGCAGGAACACAACACACAGTGTAAGCAGATCTTCTTTGGTGCTCATCCTGCTTTTATGGGAAGCACAAGGCCAGGCTTACTGGGAGGATCCAGATGCTTTCCCATGCTCTGGAGATTCAAAAGTGCAGTAAATCCAATTTAGCTCAGCAGTGGAACAAGGTTTACAATTGCTTTGAGCCACTAGAGTGGAGCAAAGCAACCAGACCTTATGCAGGAATGTGGCCTATAAACGTCAGAGCAATGAAGGGTGTGGAGTCACGGTGTGTCCCCAAATCCTTTGCACGATTCCCACGTGTCTGAGGCTGCAAGTGTGAGTGTAATTGCACATTCAAATGCATGAATAAGTATGAAACAGCACGGGCTGAATGCATGATTACGCGATTGAGACTGAGAATTTTGTGGGCATTTTTGATTTTTTGGTTATTTCACCACATTGCTGAAGAAACGGCAACTGTTTTTTAAAATGCTGGAAAACTGCAGTGTTTCTCTAATAACGCTATAAAGCCCTGCATGGGAAATAATCTCACACAGTCTGTGAAATAATCTCATTGCTCCTTTTGTCCCTGTTATTCGTAACAAAGCTGTTCTCTCCTCTTTCCTCTTTATTCATTTCTGCATTATTTTAAAAAATGTGGCACTCTGTGTGTTGAGCACCAAAATTTTCCTGTGATGAAACTCAAGTTTTATGGCTATTAGTTACTGTATCAAACTGGCTAAGGGCTATTAGGCAATATCACAGACTATAACAGTAGTAAATCTTTAACTCTTCTTATAATATGCAGAAAACTACAACTCATAAATTTTTTAAATGTTTGAGGTAAAAGAAGAGCTGATGTTGCTGACAGTTTTATAATGTTTACGTAAATGTTTCCTTACTCATGGCAGAATAAAACCAATGAGTTAGAGACTTTAAATGGAGCACATTAAGACTGCTTATTAAGGGAAATGTCCTGAGACTGTTGTAGTTGAGGATATGGAATGTTAGATCCTGGAAACCCAATGAATAAGGTTTTTTCTCTCAAATTTTGTATTAGATTGTACTTCAGGATTTGTGACAGACCTCTTAGATGGTCAAACGTCGGAGGCAGATGTATTTAGACTTTAGTCTTAACAATTCAGAGAATAATTAAAAGGCTCTTTTAAGTAAAAAAGATGTTTCATTAGATTACTCATTAGAATAAATACCTTTTTAAATAGGAGATTAGATATGACAGAATAATACAAAGGATTATTACCCAACTCTTCTCCTAGCCATGGTATCCTTTCAGGTCAGTCCTTCCTTCCAGACTTTGGTCCAGTTGCCTCGGTGGCTTTTTGGATCACAGCAAATTCTGCTACCTTACCAGCTTTTCCTGCAGCCAATCTTACCTTCCTGCTTCTCCCTACAGTTTCTCAGGGGGGAAAGAAAAAGGTTGCTTAATCAAAAAGCATTTTTTTTGCCTTACTCTCATATATAAAATCAGTTCAAATGGCTTTGGTGTTGATCCTACGTGGCATGGCACTTATTTTTTGGGCCCAACCAATGCCCCAATCTTACAGCATGCCAGCCAGCCCCAGCACTCTCTGCAAGACACTGGTGATGCTCTTGGGGAGCATCTTCTTCCTCCAAACCCTGCACCTTAGCTGAGGACTGGTCCCATTGCTGGCTGTGGGTAGCCCTGCTGCTGCTGCCTGGCAAGGGTCTGGCTTACATGTTTGCTGAATGCCTGGATGGAGAAGACCTTGTAATTGTTCTTACCCAATTAAGAGGTTTGTGCAAAGGCTTTCATGGAGTAAAAATATGTGTGTTTATTCATAGCACCCTGAAAGTGAAGAAATTTAAAAAAACCAAACCCTAAAACCTGTTGCTTTTACCATTGGAAGGCTGTATCAGAAAAGAAGTGTGCGCACATACACACACTCTCCCCCTTTCAACCAGGTGTTATTCCCTGGATAAGGTGGCTATAAGGACATTGGTTTCTGTGCATGCCTCTCTCACTCTTGGTAGAATATCTCCATTTTATAACTACTCTGCGTTTTTTGAGTCCTCAAGGGTCTTGACAGGTTGGATCTCTTATCTCTATTGTCCCTTTAAGTAGAGAAAGGCTGCGTCTTATCAGAATAGAAGTTGTTTCCCCCCTTACAGGTTGAACACGTCTTTACTCTAGCAGGTTGGTCCTGCTTCACTGAGATTTTCACTCCTGCTTCAGTGAGGTTGAAAGATGTCTCTTCCTGCTTTGCTGGCTGCACATCATCCTTTAGCAGGATGTGGGCTCTGCACTGGGCTTTACATTCGGTGTTGAGGTGTACGTTACAACTTTAGATGAAGCCAATATATAAACTGTCTCATTGGGCATGCAAACCATTGTCTCTTGGATGAGACCAGACGTGTTCTCACCCAACATGGCTGGCTCCCATGGCTGGTTTGGGGTGTTCGATTCTCAAAGTCTTTTCTTCTATACCACAGTATCTGGATTCTACAAAGATGGTCAGGAGCGTCATCAACTTAGCACAGGGAAGATGATCTGTAGCAGTTTACCACTGTCATATGCTATGCTTACTTAAACTAAACCTGTTCTCGGGTTACATGAAGCTGAATATTTTGCATTTGCTGCAGACTAGGGACATACCTATTTGCAAATATTGCAGAACATTTGTAAACTGATGAAACACAGAAATGCAGTAACTTGCTGAGATTCGTAAAACTGCTCTCTACACTTTGGGAAAGAGGTTTCTTTCTGTCAATGCAGGCTTTTCTTGAAGCTAAGGCCACCCTTTTACAAGGGCTTATTGATTCTGTTTCCTGAATTTTTTCATAACTTGGCCTGTTGTCTGGAAATAGGTTAGGGAAAAAGAAAAGTGTGAATCATTTGCCAGGAAAGATACTTGGATTGGTATTTGCTTTTGTTTGGTGTCCCGTAATGCAGTATGGAAGCTGCCAAGTTTATTAGTATTGTGCTAATATGTAAATAAGAGCATCTGTAATGTGCTTATCTATAATAGCTGCAAATTGGGTAGTGCTTTGGTTTCCTGGTTGCTAATCTATCTGTTTTTAATTGGGTACATTTCAAACTATTAGGAGGTTTCATTTTCTAGCTGGTCCACAGAGGTATGTTTGTGATGGAAAGTGTTCCTGATTTTTGTAGTTAATTCAGCAGAAGTAGAAAAAACTCATCAATTTTAAAATCTTAGTAACTACACTGATCTTTTTTTGATTGAAACAACACACCTTAAATCCCTTAATTTTTCTGTTGCTTATGGGAAGTATCACTCTACTAAATTGTGTTGTGAAAGGTGTGCAACGGCTCATGATGGTCATCAAAGTCCAAATCTAAAATTGCTTTTAAAAATTGCTTCCTGTCAAAGAATGATTTATTATTTTAATTTTCACTAGAGCAGTTAAGGTGCTGTAACAGATTCTTTTGAATGACTTTTTTTTCATCTGACATAACCTCATTATGGCTTTAAGGTATTTACCTTGCCAAAGCTATAACCAGTATCCACACCTTTTACCTGCCCCAGAGATCTCCAGAGATCTCTAACTCAAGCCCTTGCAACCTCTTGCTTTACTGATTTTACACAATTTTGAAAGTCTAAAACCTCCTCTAGGAGGAAGGTGTCAGCTTAAACTATGGTTTATTCATCTTGAAAGAGAGAGAAGTGGGGAAACAGTAACAAAAATATACCATAATGCCGCTGCCTTTCATACTGGCTAGTCCTAAAATGAATTCAGAATCTACTGAAGTCAGGAAGGTGACTAGATGCTTCCAAACCTACACAGTTCAAATTGGTCTGATAACTCTGAATTTTGGCTGAAAGTTCAATGCAGTTTGTTTCATGTGTGTATTTTCCTCCTGTCAAGAGTGTGTAGTGTCATTTCTCCTCACAGACTTCCACACTGTTAGTGCTGTCAGCTCACCATGCCAATGACCCATCAACTTTTCTGTTCACTCCATCTCTCTTTGCTGTCCCTCTTTCCATTGACCTACATTAAGGCTTCAGGGCAGGGCTCTGCTTGATTTGGCCCTTATCATGCCCTGCTATTTATTTTTTTCCACTGCCAAGTGCCTTCACTTAGCCCATCACCTGCTCCCACTTAAAACCATAGCATTATCTAGTTTGAAAGGGACCTTTAAGATCATCTAGTCCAGCCATAAACCATAATTCAGATAAAAAAACTTGGCATTGGTTTCCCTTGTCTTTTGTTTGATGCTTGACCCCAGCATTGCCAGTAAGTTCCTACCTCCTCCCTGATCTAATATCACTAAACCCTCATTTTTTCTGGTCAAGGCCGTTCTTTCCCCAGTGCTGGTGTGCTGTGACATGTCCTCACATCCCAGCCAAACCCAGGTGGAAATCTCCTGGTCAAGGTGGATTCCTCCAGAGCAAGTTTGTTCTCCCATGTTTTATTTTGCCAGGTCTTTTCAGCTGAATGTGCTGTTATGGCAACAAGCCACCTTCTTTTCTTTAGGCTAGAAATTCAATAGTCCTCTCTATTTCTGCCGTGCCTCAGTCATGAAGGAATTCCGACTGAGACTGGCTTATTGCTTCCCACCTGCCTTTGGTTGATTTTTTTTTTTTTTACTTGCCTTGTAAGCTTTCAGGGAAGAAAGTTTTCTATTTGCTCGGTTTTTGTATGAGAGTATCACAGTGGGATCCATAATGAGATACCTCCATGGTAAGAAAATACAAACATAGTAGTAATGCTAATTAACTGCAGGCTAATGAAATTTCCCTGTATGTGCTCACAGATTGAAGAAACATTTATAGTACAACTCTCTAATGTACCTTTATATTGTAGCACGTGCGGCATTTGGAGAACAGTAGCCTGTAATTGGCAGTGAACGACCAAAGAACATGGAATGTTATTGCCTTGGTTGGACTATGGATTTTCGAAGTTTTGTGGAAATACACCTGGATAATCATTGCAGCTCTCTAGAGAGCGATCATAAATAATAGGTTTGATAAATCCTCTGTGTGTACAATCTTAATCAGCAGGATAGAGGTTTACTTTATTTCAGCCATAGTGAAGTGGCTTTGTGAAGTCCACTGACTTCAAGCCAATGTAAACCTGCACACACTGCTGAATTGTAGTGGCATTCCCTGCTATTCTTTTAATTATAGTGCTGTTTTTTCTTCACTAGATGCAAAGGGGTTTTCAATCATTGCCTTATGATTTTTATTTGTAAGAATTTATGCTTATTGACTTTTTGTCAAGGCATCCCATTACTAAAGCTGTAGAAAAGTGAAAAAAGACAATATATATTTAATATTGTCCTGAGATAATCCTCATTTGCTAGTACAAAATTATGAAATAAAAAATTGAAAAATGTTTTTTAATGCAATCTATCAAATCCCTATATCAGCACCGCATAGGAACCTAAGAACTGATTTGTCTCTAAAGCATTAATCCACTTTTAATATATGGCTCAGATATTGCTGTCACACTTTGCAGCAGAAAATTTCCGAGGAATAATGTGAATGGAATCAAGAAATGTTAAATTGCACTAATTTGAAAATTGTACAGATGACATGTTAATTTAGGAAGATAGTCTGGAGGATCATGACTGAGAAAAATTGCAGTCTACTTAAGGGTAGGATTGGAGAAGTGAGTAAGAAAACGATGTTGTGGTGTAGCAGTAATACAATGAAATTGTTGGGAGGTAGCAGGCGACCTTTGAAGCTCAGATCTCTCCTGATCTTGAAACCACCTTCCCAGATGGAGGGAGATGAGGGGCAATGAATGCTGCTGGAAAAGATGCAGGCTGATGGAAAATGAACTATTTGGTGTGATGGTGGTCCCCCAGGGGCTGGCTGTGCTGCTGGAGGAACTGAGTTTCCCACCAGCTCACCTGGATCTTGGGCAGCCTCCGAGTTCCAACATGGACCAGCTCCCCACGTGTACAGCTCGTGCAGAGCTGGAGCTCTAGCTCCTGGGGTTTCTGGCTCTGGGGCAAACTGCTGCTGTGATAGTGATTTCATTTAGGAGGAAACTAGGAAATGGTGGCTTTTGTTCCAAATCAGAGTGAAGCCAAGGCTCCAATTACTCTTTGAAATACAATAGCTCTGGCCTGGAAATTGCGGATGAGTGGAACCTCTTCTTTTGCCCTGCACCGTTCAGATTCAGAGTTGTGGCAGCCCTGCAAATAACCCAAATCTGTAGCTCTTCTTCATCATTGGCCTAGTTTCAAGTTGGCAGAGGGTAGTTTAAGGCAATTATAAGGTCTATGGCAGCCAACCTCTCTGCCTGCCCCTTCTGTAGAGGCAAATGAGAAGCAAAAAGCACCTGCTGTTTGGGGAGCCTTGGGAAGCAGGGGTAGAGTGGCTGTGCTAGGGCTGGTGACACAAAATGGGAAAGCAGTTATTTCAGGGATTAGTAATTTGCCAGCAGAGGGTCTGGAATTGGTTATCATGTAAGAGTTTGGGCCAGGAGCAATGAAATATCATTGTTCAGGAGCTGCACAGGCTGTGCAAAGCAGAGCAACACACAGCATGAGTTATTCAGGGATATTCAGCAGCAGAGAAGGAATGAACATGCTTGTCCTACCTCCTTTTGAGCTTCCAGTGTCCTCAATGGTGTCAATCCATCATAAATAATAATATTTAGAGTAGTATCTGAAGAGCTGCTTTCTTTTGGCAGAGACCTAAACTTTTGCTAACACAAACTACTATGGAAAGAGAACGAAGACAAGCACTCTTTCCTTTACATCAAGTACCCCAAGAATTGGCAAGGTAAAGGAAATGCATGTTGAAGTGAAAACAGCAGCTGTAGAACTGTTGCTGTGACTGAGGAGCAAGGTGTTGAACTTTTGGAAGAACAGGAAGTGTTTACCCTGTTCCTGGCTGTAATCACACAAATGGCAAAAGAACTAAGATTTAGCACTGTGCTAAAACCAAACGGATAGCGCTAGAAAGGGGAAAGGAAGCAGGTGATGAAGATAAAGGAGCTGGTGTACAGGCCCAGAAAGAGAAAAAGAGCCTGCTGCTCAGCATAATATAACAAATACAGTTTCAGCAGCAAAAGAGGCTGCAGATTAACGTAAGGTAGTGAAGAATAAAAATAGGCTTGGAAGTTAACAGGTCACTGCTCAATTAGAGGAAACAACCGCGTAACCATTAAAATTGCAAGTTGGAGGACTGTGAGCAAATGAACAAAATGTGGTAATGGATAAAGGGTATTTGAGAGCAAATAATGGGGAAATTCTGGTGGTTCTCAGTTTGAATAAAAGTAATGACCTTAACCAACACAAAGCGCTCAACAGAAGGTAAATGCATGGCTACATTAAAGGCTGTAAGTGTTAGATAAAAGTGACCTCTATGGGGAATAGAAAAAAAAAAAAAAAAGATGGCCTTAAAGGTAGTGTACGCACAGGCTGTAATGAGAACATTTATTTTGATGTCAGAAGGCTAATGGCTACGATATTTTAAGAGGAAACTTCAGAAGTTTGATGAGATGGAGAAAAGTTGAGTTGCCCCAGGTTGTGCCCACGCGTGTGATCTCAGCTTCGCTGCTGCTCCCTTGAGTCTTGGGGTCGCTCTGCCCTGTGACAGCGAGTGGCTTCAGGAGCATCTTCAACAGTCGGGTCAGGCCTTCGATGGTCTGGCTAATTACTCTTCAGTAGCCAGATTAAATGACTGCAGCTGGTGCTCTGCTGGTAAGGAATACAGTGACACCTTGGCAGAGTGCAGTAGCTTTGCTGTCAGTAATTGAAATGATCCTGAAAGAAATGAGCAGTAAAATAGTTTAGTTTTTAAAGCCATATCAATAAAGAAAAACTATTCTGCTGCAATTACATTGCTAGAAGAAAAAAAAAACAAACCAAAAAAAACCCCCCAAAACAACAACAACAAAAAAAGGGTTAAAAAAAAAAATTCTGCAAAGTCTTCTTGGCAATACTTACGCACTAAATGGTGGATGAGCAAAATATTTGAAAAATATTCTCCAGTTTTAAAGTTTAGGTTCACTCCACTCCCTGATCAAGAGTCCCTCCCCATCTCTCCTGTAGCCCCTACAGGTACTAGAAAGGGGGCTGTAAAGTCTACCCAAAGCCTTCTCTTTTCCAGGCCAAACAACCCCAACTCTCTCAGCCTGTCTTCACAGGAGAGGTGTTCCAGCCCTTGGAGCATCTTCCTAGCTTCCACTGGACCCATTCCAACAGGTCCATGTCCTTCTTGTGCTGAGGTCTCTAGAGCTGGACACAGGACTCCAGGTGGGGTCTCACCAGAGCAGAGTAGAAGGGAAGAATCACCTCCCTGCCCCTGCTTGGTCATGCTTGTGGTTGTGAACCTTATTGAGGGCTTGTAGATGAATAAGCAAAGGGAAGGTGGCAGCAACAGGCCAGATTCAAAATTGTTCATAAAAATTTAACTTTTTTTGACTTGCAAATGTACGAAATCCTTCTCTATTATCTTGGCAGGTTTTGATTGTGCCTACCTCCGTTCCGTTAATGTGCAAGATGTAAACACCTGCTCAGACATTCCCTGTTCTTTAGGCAGTTCAGCAGCTAAAATTCAAATTCATAAATTGGCTGCTTGGTAGTAAACCTTTATTGTGGAGGTAAGCACCTCAGAAACCATGCAGCTGTCACTGCAAGACGGTTATTTAAATATTTAGAAACAATATGAATATGGAAATCTGTAGTCTGAGCACGACTGAGCAACCTTTATGGCTTTTTAATGAGCCAGCCCAAACAAGACACAGTGGCAGACTGAAATGGAGCAAAATGCTACCTTTGAGCTTCTGATGACTTCACATCTCCATTTAGGTGGTTATATCCCACCTCATGCCTGTGTCAGTAGTTTGTCATCTGGGGCAGAAAGGTTTAAAAATAGTGCCAGATATTGCAGGGGGAAAGGGCAATAGTGGAAATTCAGCCACACTGACTATTTGAAGTCCCCAACCACGACGTCTACTACCTGTTGTTTTCTGGAGGCAGCAAGGCTGATAGAAAACAAGAGGCAGGTACCAGAGAATTGCTTCATTAAATACATTTCCATGTCCAGCTGGCTTTTGTGTGCTAGAGAAGCAAAGTGAATTAAATAGATATAAAATGAAACAAAAGTGAATAGGGGTTCAAGCTATATTGAATACATGAGAATAAAAAAACCTCGATCAGAACATATTTCTTGTCACCCCTGCTTATACAAAGCTTCCCAGCAGACTGTTGGCTCTGGGGATGGGAAAGACTTTGGGAGCAGGTCTACACTGGGGTGGTGGTGGTGGGTATGTTTCTTGGATTTTGTGCGTGCAGGGCTGTGTTAGCTGTGTCCATGGCTAGCAGGGAATCCAGGGATACCAGCAGCTCCCAGAGGGGGTTGCTCTCTGTGGATTTGGTAGGTCTTGGGCAAATGTTTCCTGTCTGCTCTGAGACAGATTCAGTCTGCTAGTGCAGGTAGTGAAGGCTTGGTGCGTCCTTCCATTCTGTTCCTAGCAGGGGAGAAGAGTTGTATCCACCCCACAAGCTGTTCCTGCTCTCCACGTGGCAGTTTATTTATGGGTAATTAATGCCCAGTGTCACAGTGGCGACTTGCTTTTGCTTTCATCTGCCACAGAACATGAAATAATGCATCAGAGGGCCTGGAAAGCAGGTAATTGTAAGTAATTACATACTTACTACCTGCAAAACGGGGCTGGCATCCAGGCTGAAGACAAGGTGGCACTTGGAGAAGATGGTACAAGTCCCGTGCTGCCAGCAGGGATGCACGTCTCTGCTGCTTCCTGCAAGGCTCAAAGGAATAATTGTACATTGGAATGTTTTCCACAATGCTCTGGTATTTTCAACATAGTGCTGTGTTTAAGGTCCGGTACAAATAATCTGGAATTGGATGGGTGTAGCTGGACTGGCTCAAGAGAAAAACAAAAATAATGTGCAATTTGGAGCTGGACTCTTTTCAGTGTTTCCCAGTGATAGGACAAGGGGCAACGGGCACAAGCTGGAACATGGGAAGTTCCACTCAAATTTGAGGAAGAACTTTTTTCTAGTGAGGATGACAGAGCTCTGTAACAGGTTGCCCAAGGGAGGGTGTGGAGAAGGGTCTCCCTTCTCTGGAGATCTTCAAGCCCTGCCTGGATGCCGTCCTGAGTGATGTGCTCTGGGCAACCCTGCTCTGGCAGGGGAGTTGGACTGGATGATCTCTAGAGGTCCCTTCAAACTCCCCCAAGTCCATGATTCTGTAATGTGTAGTTTGTGTTCCCCCACCTGGAGCCTCAGGGATAAAGATTAGAAATTTAATGTAATAATGGGAGCTTGTAGAACAGGAAGGTTACATATGCTGCTTTTTTTGGTGTTTATCCCATTGCTGTAGTGGTGTGTTACACTGATAGTTTGCCAGCTCTCTGTTTGGGATGGATGTTTTGTGCTTGTGACACCTTGATCCCTCTAATTAATAAATGCTCATAACTCAGTCTCATGCATCTTCCTTATTTTGGCAGGCATCTGCATGTGACCAAAGTGATTTATTAACAAAACAGAAAGGATGAACGTGGCCTCTTTAGAAGTCTGTAATGCAGGAATAGATAAATTGAGTGTAATTGGCAGTGCATGTCTAAGCGACCAAAATGTAAGAACAAAGAAAACATTGCAAAATAGAGAAAATATCCCCAGAGCCCAGGGAAGCAGGATTCTCAGAGCAAGGTCCCTTCTTCCAGAGGGAATATTCAGGTAGTGTGTAAGGGGGAGAGTTGCACAGCAGGAGATGAGTATGGACACTTGCTTCATGGCTGGCCAGAGAGTTTGGCAGTGCCTGTGGGATGCAGAGAGGGAATGCATTAGGAGCTGGGTCTCACTATGGTTGAGCAGGGGTCACAACTGCCTCTCGTGTGCTGTTGGCCACCAGGATTGCTGGGTGGTCTTTATCTTTTTTTTTCCTCTTCTAAGGAAGAAGTCCTTCCCAATACACATGTTTCTAGGGGAGGGCAGCTCACTTGTCTTAGTAGCATGCACTCTTTCCCTTTAGTCTGCTAGAGGATGATCCTGCCCCTAAAACACCATGTTATCACTTTTGATATTAGATGGAACATGGCTGAATTTCTCTATTAAAAATTATCTAAAGGAGAATGTAATGACATAATACATAATTAATAAACATAAATATGAATTTCGTTCCTTTAGAAATACGTGATGTGAAGGCATGTTTCTATTATCTAAATAGGCATCTTGGTTGCTGGGGGGAGGCCCTGCCCAGCCTCCTGCCGCTGCCTGCAGAGAGCACATCTCTCCTGGGAGGCTCCAGAAGGTCCCACCAGCAATGGTCTCATCCTGTCTGCCAGGTGTGATGGTGGCTCTGTTAGCCTGGAGCGTAGGAAATGGCATTCAGTGTGCCTTAAGCACCCATCAAAGGAATGGGTGATGGGATTTTAAGGGATGATATGAAAATCACAATCAATGGCATTTTGAAATGAATGAGTGTGAGGTGTTGGGATGGAGGCAAAAGTTCCAACTGATATAATTTTGAAGTATTTCAGTGTATAAATAGACATGGGCATGAACCACTATGCAAGATATTAAATCATATTTTGCATTTGATTACTTGCTGGTTTATGTACAGTTCGTCTCAAGATTTTGGGGCTGACTGTTTTTTATTTGACATTCACGCTGCAAACCATAGGTGTTGGGGAGGTTTTGCAATCAAAGCTACATTTCAGCCTTGGAATGGAGCTGTTTGCTTTCACCAGAAATATACTCATGGTAAATTGTTTCCATATATATGGCTGCAAAACATTAAATATTAAAAAGGTCAATAGTCTTCCTTTTCTCTGAGTATACTTTGAAACATTCATTATACAGAGGAAAAATCCACATCCGTTAAACTGGAGCTGGTCGGGGTTGGAAATATCTAAACCCTTGTAGTATTTTAACGTTTACTGTTAATTTCTTTGCCTTACAGAATAAATAAAAGAAAGAACTTCCTTTGTTCTTATACAAACACTAATCAAATAAACATTTTCACTTCAGCATGAGGTTTGCTTGAACAAAAAGGAAATAGTGGGCCTTGGAATTATATTTTTGTAGCAATTATATGAAAAATGAACGTCATTCCTGTTATTGCACAAAACCCAGAAGGAGATCCTTGGCTGGTAGAAAACATCACTCAATTTGGTTTACATCCGATAATTTTTTTCACATGGATATAGATCTCAGGGGGAGCGATGGGGATAATCTGAGTGGGCAGAGGTTTTTGTAGCTCTGCAAGACTGGCCAGATTCAGCAGGAGCAGGTCCAGGCGGATGTTTCCCAGTTGGAGGATTAACTCACGGGGTCGTGCCAAAGCTTTGGCCACAGGCTGGACAGATGAATGATTTCATCTTGCATTTGTGCATCATTTCTTCTTTCTTCCTTCCTGTCAGTAACAGGATGTTTGTTTAGAGGGGAAAACTGAATATTTAGCATGGGCATAAGGAAAGAGTTTCATTTTTGGAAACAATGATTGTTGATTTTTATGGGAATTCATATGTAAATCCATTTGCTGTTCAAGGACACTGGATGAATGCTGTGAAACAATCAGCCCTTTTCCACAAACTTTTTATGAGACACTGAGTATACCCAAGTCTTTATGACACTTTATTTGAAGATATAATGCCAGTTCTTGTTTTAATTACATCATGCTCCATGTTCACTGACCTTAGTGGCTGCACTATTATTTTTATATATAAGTAAAGCATAGATAATGTTTAAAAGACAGTATAGCCACAGAAAACAGCCAGTGATATTTTGGCTGAGTGCTGCTTCAGCTTTGACAGCCAGATGGAAACGGATTTGATTTGTAATCACAGGAAAACATTAGGGTTGAATATTTTTTGGCTGGGAGGGGTGACAGCTTTCACTCACAGCTCGGTGCTCAGCAAGGAGAGGGTGGATGGGTGCCACCACCACCACCTGAAATTTCAGTCTCTTGATTTGTCTCTGGCATCTCTAGAGTTACTTAATCTGTTATTGCAATTCCTGAATATGTATGAAAGCAGATAACCAAGGGATTAAGTCATTGGTGTGGGAGGTTGCAATATGACCAGAGTCTGAGTCCCGTGAAATTAGTGGGGCATCTCCTGTGAATTGCAATAGTCTCTGAAATTCAGCCGTGGAGAATGGGGAAAGGAAAACATGATCAGACAGAGAAATGTCACTTTGCCACTGAGCTTTTCCCCCTTCATCCAGGCTCTTGGACTCCCTCTGTAGAAGATTCCACGAAGGGATAAAAGTGTAACCTGCTCCAAGCATCTCTGTGCCCCCTCCCACATGTGCTTTAAGTGCGGATGTACTTTAAGTACATTAGTAATCTAAAGAATTTGTTCCCTATGATATGGTGGATTTAATCTAAATCAAAGGCTGTTCTTCCTACGTCCTACCAGTGTGTAGGAAGGTGGGATTAAGTTGCATAAAAAGTAAGAAGCAGCATTTCTAATTTTTTTTTCTTTTTTTCCTGGTCCTATTTGTGTGACTGGAGATTTGAGAATTGTCTCTCTTGGTGGGTGAACTTCAAATACAGATAAAGTTTTCAGTGAGAACTGATGCACTTTGGTCTGTTTGAAAAAGAGGTTTTTTAGGTAACAGTTGTATCAAGCAAGTACTTAATGCTGTGTTTCTTTCAACTGTCTTTTACCAACAGGGAACATAGGCCAGGTTTTGTTCCCATGGGAGCCGAGGGGAATTCAGCTACGCTGATTTTGGAATGAGCGAGATTTGGCATTGTATATGCAGGTTGCAGGCTGAAACAAATGCACGGTTAGAAGATCCCATATATAGAACATAATTTTGTCTAACTCTGTGAAATTTTAGTAATTATATTTTCACCGTTGAAGTCTCGGCTTACAAATGTAAATGTGTGCACATGTAGAGTTCAGTCTTGCTATGGTTTTTGCCAGTAGGAGCTTCCCCCTGGCCTTCTGGCACTCATAAAAGCCTACTTGAATGTTAATATCTATAAAACAAGGTAATTGAATTAATACATTTTAGGTGAATCTTACATAACATAGAAATGAAAGGCATGTTTATATTAATATAAAGAATAGTAACATTAAAGTATTGCCTTGTAAGACAATGTAATTCAATGGTCTGGAGGCAATTGTTAGCTAAATTAGTGTAAATCCTGAGAAAACACAAGAACAACTGAATTACTCCAGATTTATGCTTGTCTATCTGAGACCATGATCTGTCTGAAGGCAGATAAAATGTTCTGCATTACTGTAACTTAGTAACATTGCAGGAATATTAAAGCATAAAAGTGAATACCATGTAATTCAGCAATTCAGAATACAAGAGGGATGACATAGGTTTGTTCTGAAGTTCAGAATTTCCTGGGCTTTCTGCACAGGAATCATCAGCCATACATTTTCAGTAATGTATACTACTTATATTTGTAATACAGTTTCTAGTCCTGTTCATCAAGTCTTATTCAGGACTGTGACAATCACAAAATGGTAAATACATATAGGTCATCATCCCTATATAGCTTCACGGGTGTGTACTTCAATGTTTTGATTTGCATTCTCTTTCAGTGTATTTTTACTTCAATTGCAAGAGCTTGTAAGAAAGGTGCCAAGGGCTGAAGGGTCATTTTTTATCTTCAGGGCAGGTGTATTATAGAAGTGTGGGGGTGCCAGCAGACACAAAATGCCACAGTGTGATTAGGAAGAGTTGCTCCCAGGTGAGGGCATTGCAACCTTTGCACCTAGACCCTCAGCTCTTCATCGAGGCTACCTAGAGAAGGACCAACCCTGGCACGATGTGCCTGCTGTCTGTGAGGTGTTTCATTGATGTCATGCCACTTCTACATGTCTTGGTTTGTAGAGAGGCAATAGAGAACTCTTTTAATTTTCATGTCACAGAACCAAACCTGCTCTCAGGCAGAAGCAGGTGCAGCCAAACTGAGAAGCTGTGCAGTTTTCCTGGCCCCTTCCTCCTCTTTCACACAACAGTTGTCATCAGGGTTGGATCAGGAGGGAGAAATAAATTTGTATGTAAACATATACATATATAAACGTTTTAATGGTAGTCAAGATATCAAAGCATATTTCTAGGTGAAAAGTGCATTGTCAGCAAAACAAATCATGCTAATGGTTTACTTATTACTGGAGGAACTGGACTTGTAAAGGGCTCTTGTGGGATTTGGTAGAATTTTGGTGTAGAGCACCAAATGTAGAGTCCTTATGTAGCGCTGATCAAATAGTTGCTGAAGGAAAGAAAACTTGATCTGAAAGAAAGAAATCTTGGTCTTTCTTTGTTTCAGGGCAAAATAATAAAACATTCTGGAAAATGGAAAAAGGGAGCAGTTGAAAGCCCCACCAGGTCTGAATCCCTTTGGAAACCATGCTTCATCTTCTGTCAAAGTAAGTGCTGTGAGCCAGCAGGAAGGGAGATGGTTGGAATGGTTGTATTTCACAGTTACTGATTATTTACTTTTTTTTACTATGCCCTGTTAGCTCAGGGAACAATAATTCTGAAAGTACAGTACAGACATTGGAGGGGAACCAGAGTCTAAATACAAATGAAAAATAGGAGGGAAATGCTTTGATGTGAGAAGTGTGAAAAGAAAGGTGGAACTTGGGAGCCTTTGTGACTCATATAAGACTGAAAACTCAGTCTAGCAATGTAAGTAGGACTGAGTATTTGATTAAAGGCTGTGAGATGATCAGAGAGGGACTATGGGAAGAGTAACCATCACCACCAGGCTTGTGAGAGTTTACCAAGAAGTTACTCAGCAATGAAGCTGAAAGCGGGCAGTGATTTGAATTTGTGAAGGTGGCAGCAAATCCAGAAAAACCCAGGAAGGGCTGTATAAGGTAGGATGCTAGGTGAAGCTCAAAAGTTTTCAAAACCTTGAAGGTAATTCCCAAGGTAAATGGATTAAAAAAAACCTAAACACCCAACCTGCCAACATACTAATGAGTGTTAGTAAAAAACAAAGACAACGATTTCAACAAAGGACATGAGAGCCCCATTGATTTGGAAGAATTCTTCATAGCAGCAGGAGACAATGGTGCAGCAGAAGATGAATAGGCTCTTTTGTGTCTGAAAGCTAATGCCTTTGGTTGGGTACTAGAGCACAAATCAGTGTATTGCCTGAAAGAGAGATAGTATTACTATGGAAAAGTTAATAGCAGTAGAAAGTAAACAGGTGAGATATAAGGCTTCCAGCAATGAGTTTATCTCTACTTCACCGGTGTTTCTACAAAAGGCTTGAGAATGTAACATTTGGAATGATATTTAATTATAAGTGGATGGGGGAATGGGGAACCAACCCAAGATTTGGTTAGGCAAGTGCCAAACCCCTTGGTTTTATGCAAAATCCCACTCGTTGGGGAAGCAGGGAGTGAATGCAGGGGTGGCACAGCTTGCAACATGCTGCAAAACACAGAGGTGCTCCCAGAAAAATAGGGAAAATAGAGACAGTGAGACATTTTTGGGTTAACTGGCACACCTGTGTTAATCCTCCTCTGTATATTTTTGTAGCACACTGGGTTCGATAATGCAGTGATCATAGAATCATAGAATTGTTTGGGTTGGAAGGGACCTCAAAGACCATCGAGTTCCAACCCCATGCCCTGGGCAGGGACACCTCCCACCAGAGCAGGTTGCTCCAAGCCCCATCCATCCTGGCCTTGAACCCCTCCAGGGATGGGGCAGCCACAGCTTCTCTGGGCAACCTGGGACGGTGTCTCACCATCCTTACAGTAAAGAATTTATTTGTATTATCT
This sequence comes from Scolopax mira, assembly GCA_004320125.1. Lineage (NCBI taxonomy): Eukaryota > Metazoa > Chordata > Aves > Charadriiformes > Scolopacidae > Scolopax > Scolopax mira. Next base: position 67,391 of record BJBW01003996.1, read on the forward strand.
TCTAAATCTTCTATTTATCTTTCTATCATCTAAATCTTCCCTCTTTCAGTTTAAAACCATTACCCCTCGTATCACTCCCCTCCCTGACCAAGAGTCCCTCCCCATATCTCCTGTAGGCCCTTCAGATATTGGAAGGGGCTCTAAGGTCTCCCTGGAGCCTTCTCTTCTCCAGGCTGAACAACTCCAACTCTCTCAGCCTGTCTTCATAGGAGAGGGGCGGAATCTCTTCCCTTGACCTTCTGGCCACACTTCTTGTTACACAGCCCAGGATTCAATTGGGTTTCTGGTCTGTGAGTATACATTGCCAGCTCGTGTTGGGTTTCATCTGCCAACACCCCAAAGTCCTTCTTCTCAGGGCTGCTCTCAATCCATTCTTGGTCCAGCCTGGATTTGTGCTTGGGATTTCCCTGCGGCAGGTGCTGGACCTTGTAATTGGCTCGGTTGAATTTCATGAGGTTTGCATGTGCCTACCTCTCAAGCTTGTCCAGGTCCCTCTGGATGGCATCCCTTCCCTCCAGCCTGTCAACTGCGCCACCCAGCTTGGTGTTGTCAGCAAACTTGCTGAGGGTGCACTCTATCCCACTGTCCATATTGCCAACAAAGATTTTAAACCGCACTGGTCCCAGTACTGGCCCCTGAGGAACATTACTCATCACTGGTCTCCACTTGGATATTGAGCTGCAGACTGCAATTCTTTGAGTGCAACCATCCAACCAGTTCCTTATCCTCAGAGTGGTCCATCTATCAAGGGAATACAAGCTACAAGGGGAACAAGAGGGCTATGTATTCAAGGGTGGAGAATTCTTTTGTACGGCAAATATATACACACATATTCAATAACAGAGCTTTTGGATTGAATTTATCATGCCATAAAGTCTTTCCATTTTAAGTTTCATGTTTTAGAATTGGGGAGAAACCTAATGCAGACTATATGATCTTCTATTGCATTAACATTTCTTGTTGAAGTCCTGATGGGAAATTTTGAAAACTAAAATTAAAAGTAATTACATAGTAATCTGAAATCTGCTGGCAGAAGGAGAGGTAATAATAGTGCATCACACCTTTCAGGCTTGCTTTGTGTCAGTACCAGGGCTGAAATTATTAACGTAGCAAAAAGTTGTCGTGTTCTGCCAGATGACTGGATGCGGTTTAATGTTTTCAAACTAGGAATAAAAGAGCTGCCGAAGTGCAGCCTCATTTCCTTGACTCCACTTTTCAAAGGCTAAAACTTGCTGTGAACCTGGACAGGTGTATCTTGTGTTTATTCCAGCCCCTTGAGTGTGTGGGCTGTGTGGTCCCATGATACACCCCCAGTGTGCCCAGCTGGGGAGCGAATGGGAGGAAGAGGCTGAGAGGCTGGGACTCTTTAGCCTGGAGAAGAGAAGGCTGAGGTGAGACCTTATTAATGCTGACAAGGATCTAAAGGAGGATGGAGCCTGACTCTTTTCAGTGCTTTCCAGCAACAGGATGAGGGGGCAATGGGCACAAGCTGGAACATGAGAAGTTCCATTCAAAGATGAGGAAGAACTTCTTTCTGGTGAGGGTGGCAGAGCCCTGGAAGAGGCTGCCCAGGGAGGTTTATGTCTCTCCAACTACAGAAAGAACTGGATGAGCTTTAGACTGGGACCCTATGTATAGTTGGATGGTATGAAGTTCATGGAGACAAACTAAGGCTATTTTCTATGCTGTACCCAAAATTGTTCTGCACCAGGAAACGAAAACCAGTAAATCTTAAGACTTCTATTGCTGAGGGTGCAGTTCCCTGCAGACCCATCCAAACCAGACAAGGATATCTGATATTTAAAGCACAGCAAGCCTAAGAGATGAGGGATGCAGGAATCTGCCCCTAGTGTCTGGTAGAGCTATTGACCAAGAGATTCCTTTTATTGAGATAACATGAGGATGATCTGGTTTGGCACCTTTTTTCTCCTTGAAAAACTGTTACTGAAATACACAGATAAATTATTCTTTCTTCTCTTTTTGGGTTATAAAATATTGCATGATAGATTAGGAAAACTTACTAAATTTGCAAAAAAGCAATTACATAAATTATATATTTTACTTTCTTGAGTTATATTGTCCAGTAATGAACATCTAAATTCATATGCTATAAGCAGCGCTGGTAGATGAGGAAGGACAGCTTTGCAGGCCTCCCCTCTACATACTACATTTGTAAAATTAATTTGTTGTCTCCCATGTATTCTTTTTATAGTCCACAAGAATGTAAGAAGCTGAAGTAAAATCAGGACACCTCCAGACAAATACAATAATGAGAAAAATATTTAAAAGATTAATTTTATCATTAGCTGAATCTTTTAGGGCAATTTTGCTATCACCAAAGTAACATTAATAATCAAGACTACAGTAAGACACAGCAAAGCTGTGACTAAAGAGGGACAAACTTTAAGTAGTAAGCTTTGAAATGCGTTTCCCCTTCTGCGTGGTTCCAGCTGATTCGGAGAATACACGTCTGAGGTCCTTGCCAGCAAAGGGGCAAGAAAAGACATTTCTAAAAGCACAAAACTTCCAGTTTAACATAGAACTGGCGTGTAGTGACAAGATTAAATTACTGCCTATTTTGCCAGGCGTCCTCCCTCAGATGTCAGGACTGTAATTTAAGGACAGTAAAAAAAAAGAAGTGTACAGTTTCCCATCTCCTCCCTTTTACTTTTTACATGTATTACAAGGAGGGGAAAAAATGCCATAATTAAATAGCCAAAGAGCTTCTCATTCCAGCCCTGTCAGGAAGCGGGAGTGCTAGAAACCTATTGCAGCTTTTTAAATTAAAGGGAGCTAGGTACGTTATAGCAGGTCATAGATAAGCATGACTGTCTTTGGTGCTTTTCTTTGAACTTTGAAGATTTAGCTGGAGGTATTGATGGAAGTCACAGAACAGCATATGAAAAACCCTAACCTTTAATAAAGACATGGATCTCTACAATATGAATTACATCATGCAGATCTGCAGGGACATGCTTTATTCTCCCATGTTTGTTATTCTTCAATTTAAAAATGAGTTCCTTACTTATATAAGGTCAAGTCTTAGAGATTACGTGTAAATTTAGATTAAAAAAAAAACCAGAATTCAGCCTTTCTTTAATAACTCCATTGACCTTTGGATGAGATTCTAAATTATTATTCTTTTTTTTTGTTTATTTAGGAAGACTTGTATGTACCGTGTTAGTTTGCCTGTGTGAGTTCTAAATAAAATCTAGTGAGACTATTGTTAGTATTATTGGTATGATGCCCAAAATTCAATACTTTCTTTTCTTATTGGGCCCAATTTTATAGACTTTTGAGAATGTTACAAGATAGTAGTTAGTAGCTTGATAAATCTGATTTTAATTTTGAATTTGCAATGAAACTTCAAATTTTGATGAGTTTTACATGGCTTAAAGTTTTGAAGTGAATATTTTAAAAGCACTGTAGTTATTCATTAAATCATCAGTCACATCTTTGTCAGATACGTTCCCAATTTGAAATAACTAGCTCAGACTGCAGAAATTTGAATGAGAGCTGACAATGAATTGCTCCTAAATTCTCTATAATAATGCATTACCTTTGAGTTTGCTTTATAATTGGTACAGATTCACGTTCAAAGGTATAGTTTGACTTTCTGGTAATTCTTCTAATTTAGTCCTTATAATAGTCATTCGGTAAAGAAAGTTAATCAGAAATAATTAATAGTGATAGTAGAAAGTAGATGGTACATCAGACTTTTGTGTACTCTGCCTGAAAGACTCAGTGGGATCTTGCTTAGTGCAAAAAGTTAAGACTATCAAGTACCATAATAACCTTAATAACTTTGTGTTCTAGTAAATCTTTAAAGGCTTTATTGTGGACAATAGGAATGGGCTGAAGGCGCTCTGTTATTGCTGAGCAACAAGAGATGACCTGCTTTTTGAGGTGATGTATATATCAACTTATGGTGACTTTTCTGCTCTTAATTGGGGGAGAAGGAAGCGTGGGCAGGAAGGAGGTTTTTGAGCAAGAGAAATGCTGTTCACGTGGACTTATATTAGAGGAAGTTTGTTAGGAAGGAGGCAAAGCTGAGTGCTGAAAGTGATTTACAGAACAGTTTACACCTGACTCATAGAATCTGTCTTTACCATCTATAGACAACCTGCCTTGGCTTTTATTCCGTGTCTTTCTGCTCCTGAATTTATAAATTCTTCCCATTCAGTATTTGCTTTCTGAAGTCCCTCTGGCCCTCTGTCTGTATTCCCACTGCAATCCCAGGGAAGTGGTAGGTGCCTGTATCAAGTACTCAGTCCTTCCCTAGCGAGATGATGACGAGGGCTTCCATGGTGCTGCGGGTCTCTGAAGATCTGTGCCCTAAGGGCTGAGGAGCTACTAAGAACTTCGAGTTGCAAGCTCTTAAAAGACAGAGCAAAACCAAAATACACGTATTGATGCTAGCCATTCTCTCTCTTGAAGCACATAAACCAGGTAAAAAAAATTAACTAGTTGTATCAGGTGCAAACACTTTGATATATTTGTGTCTAAATGATCATTTATTCAGTAGTCACAGGTTTCTGAAAGACAGGAAGGCAATGGTACAGAAGAAACATAAGAAATTTATACATATTGGGGTGGCAAAAGGTTCCCTGTGAGAAACAGGATTGAACTTCTGCTCGAGTGAGAGGTGAGGGCTTCACATGGGGATGGGTGGCAGAACCGGAGGAACAGGGTTACTGTTCAGCACTGAAAAACACTACAGAGGTGATGGAGGTATTTGGCCACCAAACCCACCATGTTTTACGTGTGCAAAGTCTTCAAGCAGAGGATGATGAGAAGGAAATAGTAGAAGGGCTTGTCTGTCTCACAGGATGAGCTACAAGAGCAGAAAGCAAAGAGAGATGATTCATCTTGCAGCTGTGAGAGGTCTGTGTGATCTCCTGAGCTGGCATTAGTTCTGGTGAGTCTGATAAAATGCAAGTCCTCTCAGACCTTATCCTTCAGCTGAAGGAAGGAATAAGAAATACTATTCTGCTTTTCATCCTCCTTTCCTACCCCTCTCTCCTGAGGGCTGGACGTTGCTTCCCAGGTTGCCAGCCTCTAAAAGGGCTGTATTTAAGAAATTCTTTATCTGCACAGGATCTCAAAGAGAGAAGCCTAATTATGGCGATGTACAGACTGTTTTTTCTGCCTTCTCTAGCTTCTTCCATTTGTTTTTCAGTCAATGCAGGTAACAGTTATTATCTGGAGAAAGGTCTTTTAAATAGAGTTGCAAGTCACCAGAAATTACAAGGAAAACTACAGTATAACGAAGTACATAAAACCAATGCTGATGCTGAAATAACTTTTGTCCTTCATCAGAGGAGACTTCCATGCCTTGATACTGATGACCTAATAGCACGTTTTAACTTGGGAGTCCTAAAATTTTCAATATTTTCCCAGCAGGTTTCCTATTCTACAGCATTTCAATTAATTATGGAATATCACTAGAAAGGGAGGGAAGGATGTCTGACAAATTATGATAGTTTAAGGTAATGATTTAGGTGCTGTGCACTTGAATGCTAATTCTGTTATGGCTTTGAACATGAGACATGATTAATTTAGTCAGTTTTCATGTGACTAAAAGGATCCAGATATCAGCCCACACCTGTTCCCTGTTAAGAAAGGAGCTCATATTTTCCACGAGGTGATAGAGTATGCATTTCAAAGGTATTTGGTCTCTGTTGCATAGTCCTGGGCTTCTGTGAGCAAAGGTGGATCCACTAAGGGGGATTGTGTCTCCCAGCAGTGTCTCAAGAGCAGTGTGTGTCCCTGCTCCCAGGTGTGTGGGGACACAAAATGATGAGCTCTGCTGAGAGAGTCTGGCTGAGAGAGCAATTTCTGTGCTTGCAGCTGTCTTCAGAGCACCATTGCCCATGTGGGGGTTTCCAGCATCCCACAAGGACGTGTGTGCCTGTGTGATGAGCTCTGCTTCCAAGCAAGCTATGCCAAAACATACCTGTCCTTCCTGCTCTTGGGTGGGAGATGAGAGCTCCAGGTGATGCCCACTGGCTTCCTGTGGGGTGTTTTTGCAGGGAAGGGGAAGCCCTCCGCGGGATCACAGGGAGAGATGAAGAAATGTCAGTATTAATTTTTCCTCTGTCCAATTTGAGTCCTGTTTTGGAGGCTGTAGGTAGTGCCCCAATTTATTGGTTGCAAACCCAATAAAACCAGTTACGCTGGAACTTGAAGTGGGCCCATGTTTCAGCTGGCCCCAGAAGATGTTTCAATGAAAGTGACTATGAAGCGATAGGCATTATTGGCCAAATTATGTCTGAGATGGGACTGGAGGTCCTTACATGATTCAGAGTCCTTGGAGATGCCTTAATTTTGCATTTCCTGATGTATGTGTGCATGGATAGAGCTCAGCTGTAGAGTGGCTTTAAACCGTCGTGTTCCTACTCCTGCATAATATTTTGTAATTTCATAACTGATGTTAACTTTAATGATTTAACAAGAAATATAATTATGGTTTCTACAGCAACCGTGACTTTAAATATCCTGAATTATGTACATGTATAATCTCAAACATAATGAAATACTAATGCAGCTCATTGCATGTAAATTACATTGCAAGTTAAAACTTTTAAGAGAGAACTGCTTTTGAATGATCAGGATGGAAAAATATGCATGAGAAAGCTCTCAGTATCAGATTTTCTGCTGGTTCATGCTCAGACAGTTAAAACTAAAATACAGCAGATTTATTTCAAACTTCTCAAGCCAATTCATTTCTGGGCTGAAAATAAGCCTGCAAATATAGTTTGTGAGCAGTGTTGAGTATCAGCATCATATATAAGTTTAGGAGTGCCCTTTCTGAGGCAGAATTGTTGTGTTGCTCCAGGAAAAGGTGATGTGACTTGTTATTTGGGAAGGGAGCTCTGCCGGGAAAGTGATATTTGCTCTTTCATTCTGTCCTCCAAGGTCTTGCTTTGGAGTTGGTTATGTCTGAGGTCGTCGTGTCCTGTGAGAGGGTCGCCTTAGCATTCAACAGAAAACTGCCTGAGAAGCATTTGCCTGTGAAAACATTTTGGTGAGGCCAATTCTAGCTTTTAGAGAAATTTGCTGTAAGGTAGATTAGCCTAGGGAAGGGAGGGAGCGCGAAAAAGAGTGACAACACTGCTACGAGCAGGGAAGCACTTCAAAGGGAAGGAGTGCAACACCTCAACAGATGCTCCTAAACTAGTCAGAAAAACTGCCAATGGGCTGGAAACACCAAAGTGACGGGAGCACGGGGCCTCCCTACCCACCTAAACACTGAAAGGAGCAATCCTCCTTCCAGAGAGCAGAAGCTGTGAATTTCAATCTTTTTTTTGTGCTTTAAAATGCTTTGAATCCATCTTATAGTGTGGGCTTGTGAGGAATTTTTTGTTCTCTTTCAATCACAGCTCTATCGCTGTAGGTTTGGAAGGTGAGGCCAATTTCAGGTTTTTTACTTAAATCTGAAGTGAGGATTATTTCTTTTGGATTTACATTATTGTAACTGAAAGCAGGACTTGATTTGATGTCTCCAAACAAGTAATTCTCTGGTTCACCCCAGTAGAAGATCTGTGGGAATATGAAAGAGTTTTAAATGCGGCACTGGATACTTACAGTTTTAATAAGGACTTAAATTATAAATCGTTAGAAATCACTCTGATAATCATTAATGTATGTTATTAATGAATATTAAAAAGTGTGGCTTTTTTACTTGGAGTACCTGTATTTTGAGCCTAACAAGGGAAGGGTGCTGTTTTGTTTCAGAGCTGTTCTAGCTGGACACAAGCATTTCAGTAAAAACTATCTTGGAGAGTTGGTGAACTTTTAAACCAACAAAAAAGCACAAAAAAGTTAGAACAAAAGACAAACTAACAAAATGGGTGTAGAGAGAATGATTTTTGTCTAGTAATAGGGTTTAAAATATTCAGTGTCTCCAATCTCATGTCCTTGTCGTGCTCTGACTGAATTGTGACAAGTTTAAATCTCATTGAAAGAAACATATATTTACTTATCTTGAAAAATCTTTTAATTTTTTTTTTTTTTCCTAATGGAAGCAAAGCTGCCAAGTTGCCACAAACAAGGCCACCTCTTGTGGCAAATTATCTACCTTGATGCACAGAGAGACAGTGAATAAGCTAATCTCTTTCTCCCTTCACAGGATACTTTTGTGGAAAAAGTAGTATTTATGTTTAATACTTTCACCCTTGATTTCTCTCCTTAGGATTATATAACCACCAGATGTCTCTAAAACCATATTCTCTCATAAACATTTTATAGTCTTTGAAGATGTTGAAAATCTGGGATTTATAGGACTATTACATACATCTACCCGGGGATCAAAAACTCTATTACAATTACCCCAAGTGCAAAGTCAGAAAATTTATTTAGCTGAGCAGATAAGTTTGAGAATTTTCAAAAGTCCTCATTTAATCTGTATACAGTAAAATCTAATATATTAACATCCTTTTGAGACATAAAATTAAAATCCCTGTAGGATACAATACTTTTATAAAAAAAAAGTAAGTATAGGAAGATTTATTAAGCGGGATAGCAACCCCATGAATCTGAATATGCCATATGGTATTTTATATCCTTGTGCTTATTTGAACTTCATTCGGTTTCATACAAATAGATTTTTAGATTCAAATAAAGAAGTCCCCAATGCAGCAGAGTTTTGGATGAACTGGAGGCAAACATCAGTCTCATGTTCTGAAGGATCCCTGTTGCAAATACGCTGTTCTTTATCTTCTTCTATTAAATCTTGAGGCTGGTAATTCAGGCAGATGAGGTGACAGCCAAGATGTGGTCTTGTAGGTATTCAGAGCAGGTACACACACTGAATATACTGTTTGGTAAAAATCTGTACCAGCTGGTAGCAAACCCCACATCTGCTTGGAACAGGTCAACGTCACCCTTACAAATTAAAAATGCTGAGGAGGAAGAGGAAGGTGAAGCTCAGGGGCCTCCAATATGGGACATTACCTCCTGCTGGGAAGTGGAGTGGGTCTTGCCCAGAGACTATTCCTGGTGCTTCTTAAGGGAAAAGACTGTCTTTGCACTCTTATTTTGATAACCAAGAGCTGATTTTTAAAAAAGTGTTTATTACTGTCAGACTCACTTTGCAAGCCCTTGGTAGTGTTGCGCCAGACCTAGCCCATGCAATCAAAGTTATACGTGGGGAATGAGGTTTGTTTCAACCAAATTGATCCCTCTAAAGGTTAGGAAGCTGCTTTAATCCAGCTGTCCAGTCTTTCCCATGATCTCTCATTCAAGGAAATGCAGTAGGTAGGAAGAATTGTTTTCTTGAGGGCTTAAGACATGTAGATGCTGTCTATATATGCATGTATGTAGAACACAAGCACAGCTGATACTGGTCTTTTTCCTTTCCTGCTTTGCAGGTGTAGTCGGTGTAAATGGCAAAATCACGAGAGGTTCACTATATCAAAGTGGGCACGTGAGCCCTTCAAGACCTTTTTTACCTGATTAGGCTGTTTATTACCTTCTTCTGCAGAGAACACAATAGATTAATTAACACAGTGAACTGTATTTATGTGGTCCCCTGTATGGTATCAGGCAGAACAAGGTTAAGAGCTGCACATGCACATTTTGCAGCAGTTGGAATGATTTATCATATTATTATCCATCTTTTTTAGGAATCATTAATGAGTTAATGTAGTGTGTGAATCTGAGGCAAGGGTTTTAAAGAACGCGTGCGCCAATCAATAGTTTGTGAGAGCTTGAAAAACAGGTTATTGAAATCAGTCATAATTAGCCATAGATAAAATCCTAATAAATCACTCGTAATGCTGGTTCTCTTCAAATTGGAAAAAATGGAAATACTAGGAGAGGGTCAGAGCAGTGAGCTATGAAATTATTCAGGAAATGAATTGATGACAAGAAGAACTGATAGTGATACAAAGGTACCTGTATGGGAACATTTTAGTGAAGAAAATCCCCATTTCCTTGAGGGATGAAGAGAAATTGAGAGAAGAAATGATTATATATTCCCAGGAAGCACCAGCCTCCCTCCATAACTGAGGCTGTGTGTTACCACCATTAGAGGCAGCTGAAACACGTGCTGTAATTTCTCCTTTCTGTGTTATGAACATTTTTAGTGTGAATAGTTAATTTCCATCAGAAAGCTTCATCTTTCAGATAAGATGAAATGCCATGATCATGCTGGCCTCGAGATGGATTTTAAAGCAGAGCCCTGAATTATTTTAGAAGAAGTACATTTACTTTCTGTCCTGTGCAGAGGACAGCCCTTCCAGAGCTTCCCACCCGAACTCTCTCGAGCACTTCTAACCTTCTTGTTCTTCCCAACTCCCCTGCTCTGGTCCTGACTCATGGTATGGTTTTGATGTCGTCTGATCTACAGTGTGTTGTTGGGATTCAACATGTCCCAACTCCATGTTGGGATTCTTCATGTCCATGGTCTCTCTGGACTCTGGCTGGTGTGTGCAAATTAGTAACATCTACCAGATGCCACCTGGGTTGGCAAGGTTAGAGGGAAAGCTTGTTATTCCATTACAGTGTATTATTTGATGGAAGGGAAAAAAAAAAGGGTATAATCACAACTTATCCTATATATGAAAAGGAATGGAATGAAAGTTCAACCTGACTTTGCAGTTCCTGACATAAATAACATAACTAGCTTTTTACGTGGAAGCCTACACACTGCAAATGCTTCTCTAACACCGACATAAAATATTCAAAGCCATTCACATAAATCCCCAGATTTTTAACTTAATGTTCTAAATCAATAGATGCAGTATTTGCAGGCATGGGGATACCTAGAAAACTTAAAAGTCAAATTCTGTCTTTGTCAAGAAAATCAAACTAGGTATGGCACATTTAAATCCCCAGTCCTTTACATAAGTAAAAGCTGTTTAATAAGATATTGGTTTGGGTCAAATGGGGAAAACTGTTATCTCGAAGGTATTATGTTAACTCTATAGGAAGTGCTTTGTAGATTGTACTTGGAGCATAGGGTCAAGTTTTAGTCTTCCAATGTCCAAACAAAACAAAAAAAGTAAGCTGGTAAAATAAAATAAATAATTATGTAGTAGAATAGCGAAGATAACAGATGGGATTTCTAGACAGGGAAAGACCAAAAAGTTAATACTTTTTTTTTGCCTGGAGGGTAATTAGGAAGTGAAATTGTTGAAGAACTAGCTTCTTTATATTATAAAATCTTATGGTATACTTGAGGATGCTGGGAGAAAAGGAGTCAGAGAACACAGGACAGGAGAAGACAGGTACCATTCATCTGGCAGGCACGAGGCACCCCTAATGGCTGTCACAGACATTTTGGGACAGCGACCTGTCCATGTTTAGCTGATCAGGTTCCTTCCTCCTCTTTTTTGTCCTATATATGAGGACATTTCTATGCAGGTGAATTTATCTTTCACTGTATATAAATATTTTAAGCCCAAAGGAACGACAAGGACACGAGAAGGTTCCAGCATAGCAGCAATCACAGGCACTGGAAAGTGTTTGCAGCTGGAGACCAGGCAGGCTTCCCGGATGTTCCTGGCAAAGAGGGTTTTTGGCTGCTCCCCATCCAGCCGTGCTGTGTGTGGCTCCTGGGCTGTGGTTAGGAGCCTTGTCTCCCAGAGAAGCAGTGTCTTTGAGAGCAAAGCCTGTTAACCTATTTTAGTTTGGTGATAAAGCATTTAGCTCATCACTACCCAGCCTGAAGCCCAAGCAGTTGGGTTTTACCTACTTTTTAAATTTCCTGTTGCAAAGCCCTACTTAAATGAGTAGTGTGACAGGCCTGTCTCTGGAGATGGAACTCGCTTGGGCTGCCAGTTTAATTTACAGCGTCTTTATCCATCACCTCAAGGGCAGGATTTCCTCCTCCTCCTCCTCCAGCTGCGTGATGACACCACTGCTGCTGCCAATTCGGCTTCAGGTTGACACTGAAACAAGGGTCTAATTGCACACACTTGATGGAGATCACCTGTGCAGCATCTCACACTTCAGCGAAAGCCGTTCGCCACGCGGGAGGGTGGAAATTAGGCCTGTGCTTGGTAACTGCATGGGTGTGAAAATTCTGCTGCCACGCATGGAAATCGCTTTGCTAAACTAATTTTCCAACGTGAAAACCTTGTAATAAGAACCCTCTCCACAAGTAGCGTTCAAATTGTTTTCCCAGCACAACTGCAAAAAGCTCTTAATGACATTGTCATGTCGTTCTCCTGCGCTTCCCAAACATTTTCTTCTTATAGTCTCGAATTTCTATGAAAACATTGTGGGCTCTCTGCAGGTTCACCTTGAACTAATATTGCTGTTGTACCTATGGACAATAGAATGATACTATAATGTTTAATTTCTACATATAGCAAAATTGCAAGAAGGGAGTTATATGGCATGATTTTCTTCTCTGTGAAAGAGGGGCTAGTTACAAGAGTTTAGTCTTTTGCAGACGAACAGGCTTGGTTTTGCAAGAGGTCTGATGCCCTCTGTTTCCATGGCAAGGGCTCAAATGTGAAAACATGCACTTTTTAAACAGAATGTATTTAAAATGCCTTTAGAGCTATTCCATTTAGACCTCTTGAGCCAGAGGCAGGCAAAGAGAAAATATTTCTGTTATTTTTCAGTGACTCCTACTTGTCTAACCTAATGCGAAGCATTAGAAAAAGCCTATTTCTATTTTGGTTTGGTTTTAGGACATGCGATTGTCCATCAAATAACATTTTTATTTGTTACAGTGATGTTCAAGGCTAAACACTCTACCAGTGCTCTCAGAAAGCACACCTCCTGGATAGCCCAGTGCTTTGATGAAACTCATGTTAAAATAACCCTCTGGAGAGTTGTTTTTCAAGGCTTGTGCTAGACAGAGCTGTTGTGGTGAAACACATTATGGAGTTCTTCCTTCCACTTCATCAGGCTTTGAATAACAATGCCTTCTGTTGCTAAAGTTCCTCTTCCCTGTCACCACTATGAAACTATTGCAAGTAATTGCTCATTGAAATATATTGGGCTAAAATACAAGACTGTGGACCAAATAGTATAAACGGTCTCAGCATTTTCTCTGGATGAATAGAGTTGATATACAGGCCTTGTCAGAGAGACTATTCGCACATTAGAAAGCAGTGTAATTCCAAAAATCTTCATTTTACTACATTTATTCTAAAATTAAGCAATTTCACATTTGCTGCTCTGCTGATGCAGATTTTTCATTGTTATAATGTTTCTTTTTTCTTCTGTGTTATGATTCCTGTTCACTGAATCAAATCTGTATGGCTTTTTGAAGCTAAACTTTTACAGGACCAGTAATAATCTTGTTGCCATAATATTACTGTTTTACTTAGGCTTAAAGGCCAGTTTATGACTGAAAGGAAATATCTGCAACTAGTCTGTCCCTGAATCTAATTTGCATGTAAATTAAACATTTAAGAATACGACTGATTTCTGAATACACACAAAGTATGCTGTTTTGATTCCTTGAAAATAAAAATGCATAACATTAATAAGAAGAATACAATTTATATGGTGGCCTTTTATATCTTACCAAGCAGGATGTGACAAAACCTTACTTATTTCCATTCGCATTAATAGAGGACTCAGATTAAATACTGGCTGAAGCCTAATGCTTGGCATTGTTAGTATCTAGTGTTACTTTCTTATAGTTGGGTGGTAAAGGTATGAGAGCAAATGGAGAGGAGAAAATGTGAATGGATGGATTTGTCCTTTGGCTTGTTTTGGCTCTTTCTGCTATATCAGATTATATTAAGCCCTATCCCCTCATTCTTTGCTTGAGATGGGCATTGCAAAAAATGAAGTAAGGATAGCTGAGAGGAGCTAAAAAAAAATCAATAACATAAAAAAAGATAAGGGAATAAATGGGACAGGTTAAAAAATAAAAGAAATGAACAACGTATCTACTTGCTTCTAGCTTGTATTTAGAAAGTGTTTCTGGATCCTGTAAGATTCATTGAACCCACTGAAATTTGGGCTGGCCCTTTGAAACTAAGTTACTTCTATATATACTGCCGAGTTGCTGTTGAGTTTATTACACTTACCCAAATTGCTGGGTTGATGGAAATATTTGGGCTTACCAGCACAGTCAAAAGGGAATAAAGCACCAGAAAAAGTTGGGGGAAATAGATTTATTTTAGTTTTTAATGAGACTATTCTTTTTCATGATGACAGATCTTCCCTCTGCTGGAGCCGTTTCCCCTCATGCTACTAATGAAGATGGGATGCTGCGGGCAAACCACAGGGCACTTGAAGGCAAGCATCAGCCTGTGCTATATGCAAGCTAGCAGACACCAGAAGGAGTTTGGAGAAAAGACTTTTTGGGGGGTGTGTGAAGGAAGAAGTTTCCAAACAGCGTGTGTGCAGCAGTAAGAGCTCAGCCTTGCTTTCCTTATGCAGCCCTTGAGGAAGCTGAGCACCCGGTGATCCTGATGGTTGTCCTGGGAATTGAAGATGCTCAATGTTTCCCAGGTGAGAGACCACTTTGGTTTTCCTGATAGGATCAGTCAGCTGCTTGTGTGGGACTTGTCTTAGCTCTCCTAGACCTGTATTAATTGCTGCTGTGGTAGGGAATCACCCTCCTGGCACAGCTCCAGTTCTGCATTGCCAGTCACCTCCCGTGGCAGCTAGGGAAAGATGCTGCTCGGATCTTATTGATCTCTGCAAATGCAATTAGCGTGTGGTAAAACTTGACTTTTGCAGTCAAGTTTGCAGAGCTCTGGCTTCTTTGCTCACGGTCATGGTTTCACTTCAACACAGAAGCACCCTGGCTCTTTAGGAGCCAAGTAGCTGTGCGTGCGCTGAGAGGCTGACTTGTGTAACACAAACATAAATAAGTGCCTTAGGTGCAGGCCATTATGAAGAAATCTATATGTCAATGGCTATCCTTTATTTTGCATCCACTCTGGACACTCTGTCTGGGAGAGGAGGCAAATCCACCCAAGTTTACTCAGCTGCATGAATAGGGAAGGGTTTCGTATACAAGAAGAGGGAAGCAGCAGAGCTGTGGTATGTGGTTTAAGCCCAGATCGCTTTCTGCTGCCCTCCCTGCAACTCCCTCTTGCTCTCTCAGATCTATCAACTTATTTCCCACTTGCCTTCAAAGTGCCTGAAGGGCAGACTTTGGGCTGCTATTGCAGCTTGTCTGGTCAGGTTGATCCAGCTGTGCAATACAAGCAGTCTGGCATGGTTGGCTGCTGTCTTGCAGGGATAGCAGCTGGGATTTTGGCTGATAAGTCATGAGTATTTAGAAGAACATGATTTCCCTGGGGAACAGGACACATTTGGGCAATAGGCTGGTGGCGAGTCAGTGCTGGGACCCCATGAGGGTCATCGAGCACTTGTGTAAACCAGCCATGAGTGCAGGTGCCAGATGTGAGCCCTGAACGTGCTGCTTCTACCTAAAGGGTGGGACTACTCTCATCCCAGGTGAAGCCAACAATCAACATCTGTTGGGTTTATGTTTAGCCCTTGAATGCCAGATAATATGCCATGTACTGTGAATGATGAGTCCCACAGGCAGCGTTTCCTCCAGCTATGAAAACTGTGACACCAAGTTTCTTGACGTGTTATTTTTTCTTCCATCCTTGTTTGAATTGTTTCTGCTGAGTAGTGTTTACCATTCCTCAGCCCAGGTACTTATCCATTTCTGGGGTTTGTGGCAAGGAGGTGATGTTTTCCAAAGTTGCTGAATGTTGGGCCACTTTTTCTGGTGATTACCACTGTTAGTTAAAACAGCTCCAAGGCCACTATTCTCAGGACCAAACTGATCTGGAGCAAAACCTGGCACAGTTTGGGTAATTGCAACTTAATCTGTTTTGGCTCTGAATCCATCGATTGGCTGCCTTTGCTGAATAGCTCTGCCTCCTCTGAGAAATGTCTGCTCTGTTGCATCATGCAGATGGAAGTTCCAATCACTGCAAAGTGCTGCAGTGGGGAAGATAAAAAAACAGAGGTACTTCTGCTAAGCTGGGCTGGAAGGTAAAAAAGCCCTTTGCATAGAAACCAAATGGGAATCAACTTATTCTTCTTTATACATCTGGTCTGCTCAGCCTCTTGTGTGAACTCCTGATTCTGAAATTTAGTTGTGTTGTATGGAAAAGTGCTTGTTGATGCTCTCAGTGACAATGGCAGGGATTCCTTCTGTGATAATGCTGATGGAGGCCTGAAAAACATGGCAGTTGATCCTTGTCACCTTGCCGCTGAGGAAATGGGGTGTTTGAGCAAGTTGCCAGAGGGAAGAGCAGAGTGGCCATAAGTTGTCTGAGGGCTCATGATGGTCTGTGCAGGATGGAGGGACCTGAACATAATATAAAGCCTATTTAATGATAGAGAGCATGAACTATGGTGGTGATACTAGTCTGGCCGGTACTTTTGCAAGTACTGGGCACAGGTGAGGTTGTGTCCAGTTTTGGGTCCCTTCCCACAACACAGACACTGAGGGGCTGGAGCGAGTCCAGAGAAGGGCAATGGAGCTGGTGAGGGGTCTGG
>BJBW01003997.1:272-42250 GCA_004320125.1 Scolopax mira
AGCTTCGTTGCCCTTCTCTGGACCTGCTCCAGCACCTCAATGTCTTTCTTGTGGTAGGGGGCCCAAAACTGGACACAGTATTCAAGGTGGGGTCTCACTAGTGCCGAGTACAGAGGGACGATCACCTCTCGGGTCCTACTCCCCACAGTGTTCTTGATACAGGCCAGGATGTTGTTGACCTTCTTGGTCACCTGGGCACACTGCTGGCTCATGTTCAGTTGACAGTCGACCAACACCCCTAGGTCCTTTTCTGCCAGGCAGCTCTCCAGCCATTCTTCCCCAAGCCTGTAGCGCTGCCTGGGGTTGTGGTGGCCCAACCCCAAGTGCCAGGCCCAGCAGGACCTGGCACTTATTGAACCTCATTCTGTTGGTCTCAGACCATCGATCCAGCCTGTCCAGACCCCTCTGCAAAGCCTCTCTACCCTCTATCAGATCAACACTCCCACCAACTTGGTGTCATCTGCAAGTTTGCTGAGGGTGCATTTGATCCCCTTATCCAGATCATTGATTAAGGTGTTGAAGAGAACCAGCCCCAGTACCAAGCGCTCTGAGACACCACTCGTGACCAGCCGCCAGCTGGATTTAACTCCATTAACCACCACTCTCTGGGCCTGGCCCTCCAGCCAGTTTTTAACCCAGTGGAGAGTATTCCCATCTAAGCCATGGGCAGCCAGTTTTTCTAGGAGAATACTGTGGGAGACTGTATCAAAGGCCTTGCTAAAGTCTAGGTAAATAACATCCACAGTCTTTCCTTCATCCTCCAAGGGAAATACCACAAATTTGTTTCTAGTGCTTGATGGAGTCTTTTGCATTTAAAACAGTGATTGATGTGATAATTATGTCCCAAATTCTAATACAAGTTCTATTTTATTATGGTAAAAGTTGATACCAAATTTGTTTTCCTAAAGCTTGCTCATTCATTTCTGTTCACCCAAGAAATACACGGATGCAGTTTGATGAATTGTGAACCCTGAAAAACAAACAAACTTTTCTACAGAAAATGGAGTCAGAAACATCTTCTTGGTATTTTCTTTTCCATGTAAAGTCACTTGACTGCATTATTATATTTATGAAATTTTGAACATATACTTGTTTTAGGAATCTGGCATTCCAAATTATTATTATGGCCTCAAATCTTAACAGTAGACACAGCTTCAAGTCAGACATTACAGTGTAGCTGCTGCCCTACATGCTGCTACCTGTGCAAATCCGAATGACTCATCTGAACTGTGATGAAGTGTGAATTGAAGAAATAACCTCAAGTGGAAGCTACTGCAGGTTCCTAAACTAGGATCCAGCTGTACACTTGGGTTGGAATCCTTACCAGCTTCCAGTGCTTTGGGATAGTTATAGCCTATGTACCTGTATATTGTAATATTTAACTTGACATCTTTAGCAAATTTCTCCTCATAACGCTTTGTTTTCTCATATAAACTTAGCAGCTTAAAAGTTTATGGTGAGATTCATCATACCTAACTTCAGATATTGAAAAGCAAAGTATTTTGTCTGAGATGTCTACACTCATTCCACAGTAAATAGTGTGCATCACCCATCTCCAAAAGGCAGGATAATTCCCAAAAGCCAGAAATAGGTGTATAGAGTAGTCTTGATAAGGCATGCCTCTTTCTTCAGGTTAGGTTCAGGTGGGAGGCTCAATGTCTGGTTAAACTGGATGCAGAAGTTTGAGGCCTTGTTGTGGTTTAGGCCAAATTGACCAACCACCGGTGACAGATGCTATCCCTCCATCTCTTGCTCCGAGGAGAGGAGGAGGAGATAAAGACATTTATGAGCTTAGAAGGAACTAAACTACTTTAAAGAAATATTAAGAATGACATCAAAAGTAAATGATGAAATAAATACAATATTTGCAGAAGACATCACTGGCAGGCACTGGGAAAGTCCCAGACTGGACTCACTGATGGATGGGAACTGGATTCCAAATCTGGAGTCAGGAACACATGGATCAGGATCATAGACAGACAAATAAACAGAGTCCTGCTTGGATGTTGGCCATTGAAGAAAGAGAACTGACCCTTTGATCCCTCAGCTTTCATACTGAGCATGGGGCAGATGAGATGGAATACCCCTGTTGGTTGATTTTGGGTTATCTGTCCTGTTTACTTCTCCCCACACATAGAACCTCTCTATGCTTTTCCATTTCCAATCCTCCGGAGCAAGTAATAAAGTTAGCTGACCTCTCTGCATACTCTTCCTTGTCTTTAACTATAAACATAGGCCTTATCACTCTCAGAATGACCAGGTTTCTGCACAATATACTGTTAATTTCAGAGAGTTAGAAGAGACCTAGCTAAGAAGTAAAATTGCTGAACAGATGGTTCTGATTTACTTCCGACCAGGATGGGCCTGAAGTATCTATGTTGTACAGAACATGGTCTAGGGAACAAGACAATGGCCTTGATCTCTCACACTCCTTTGCAGAAGCCCAGCTTTCAGAAAAATCAATCAATCAAAAAAAAACCAAAAAAACAACAGACCAACCCAAACCAATAAGACAGTTCTCTTCCTTAATGATGGAACCCAGAATTTCATTTTTGCTATGGAAAAAAAATATTCAGTTTTAAAAGATGCAGCTTTGGGAAACAGAATTTTGTTTTGGTTTAGTGTAAGTGTCTGGTAATCAAAATTGTAAGCCAAATCCTTCTCTATATCTCCTACTCACAATAATTCCTGATAATTTAGTTATTGAAATTCTTTTAGATATCTACAAAAGGGAAAGCTTCTAAATGAGTGAAAAGTAAGCTAGTCAATACGTGTAAATCAAATGATGATTTACTGCATTTGAAACAGGTGGGATTTTTTATTACTGTTCTTTTGTTTAGTGAACTATGGAATGGTTAGATATAAAATAATGTAACTAATTACAATTATAGAAGTACAGCTGTATTGCAGTCTTTATTGGGAGTGAAAAAATACCTGCTTACTTATATGTCAGTGGGAAGGCATCTCTAATATCACTGAAAAATAAAAATGACAGTATTTGGCTTAGTCAGCCTTTATCAGTGATAACCCAAAATTTCAGATGGTTAATTTTCTATCTTTATTTTTTGTTTCTTTAGCCTCATTTCAGTTAGGAGGTAAAAAAGAAAAAAAAAATAAAAACAACACCTTGGTGAAACTCTGAGTCATGTAGATGTGAAAGACAGCTTGGTAGCCTACTGTTATTGTCTAAAAAATTCAGAGAAACTTGCTAGTACTGGAAAAATTGATTATGCAAATACCAGTGACTCATGCTGACCTATCTTTTCTTTGGCTTTACAGTTTTGCAGCTGCTTGCTTTGGCCTTGGTAAAGATAATCAATTAGTTCAGTCTGGATTATAGGGTTCTAATACAGGCGATTTCACTGCATGCAAAGTCTGTTGACTTAACTATAAGCTTCATACAGGTTGTAGGGAAAGATGTACAAATCTGAACTTGCCAGAATGAGTCCAAGCATGCAATCTTTTTGGAAACAGTACTCTTTTTCTTTTTGTTTACCTCAGATCCTGTAGTTTCTAGTGATATAGTTTGGGATTAATTGCCTTTGCATGCTTTGTTAATCTAGGTATGGTTCATTGGAGGTGTGATCCTGTATCTACTGGTGTCAGTGGAATTTTGGTCTCCAGGAACAGCACAAGTCTTAACTAAAACATTGTGCTCTTTCAATTATTTATATGAATCACTTTTGAGGAAAATATGTCTGCTTTTAATTTGTTCTAATGGTTAAAAGATTTTATTTATTTATCTATCTATCTATCTATTTATTTATTTATTTATTTATTAAATTCTAGGGCTTGTCCGTAGAAGAGCATGAATTAAAGTCTTCAATCTAACCAAGGAGCCTCAGACCCCTCTGCAGTCACTGAAGGGGGAAAGGCACCTTCACAGTGAACTTCACATCTTGGGTTCAAATGACTGTGTGGAGATCCTGTCTCTTCACTGACTGTGGAGTGAACATACACTCCTAAATGCTTGGGATTTGGATCTTACGTGCATTGTTTAAATGTTACAGTAACCATATTGTGATTGTCAAGTGTGGAAATAATGTTTCTCTGTACAATTTGGAAAAAGTCATTTAAGATTTTATGCCCCACTGTTGCGACCTCTGTAAACTGCAGAAATCTCAACCTCTGTGATCTCGTAACTCTAATTTCCTTGACTTCAGTAAGGATAGATGGATAGTACCAAGATAGTATTTCTTCTCTTTTGTTCTTGGAAATATTCTAGATTTAACATTTCTCATAGAATCATATGGGGTTGTAATGGACCTCTGGAGATCATCTAGTCCAACACCCCCTACCACCCCCCCCCCCCCACCACCCTACCACCCCCCTCTGCCAGAGCGGGTCTACCTAGAACAGGTTGCACCAGAACTTGTCCATGTGGGTTTTGAATGTCTCCAGATAAGGAGACTCCACCACCTCTCTGGGCAGCCTGTTGAATCCTAGAATTCAGCCATAGAATCATAGAATGGTTAGAGTTGGAAAGGGACCTTAGATCCAACCCTCCTGCCATGGGCAGGACACCTCCACTAGAGCAAGTTGCTTAAATAATCATGTGATTATTTAGAAAAGCATTTATGTACAGGTCTGTGTTCCTCTGGCTTCAGCGTGATGCAAGTTCAAACTTGGTTTAAAGTATTTAAATATATTATTGAATATGGTGCATTCTTCATTTATTCCTTCAGATGGAGTCAAAAAGCTTGGAGAATGATTGTAGTCTAGAATTTGCGAAACACATGAGTGTTCTAACTCTATTTTCATTCTTTCTAGAATGAAATTAAAGCCTTAAAATGTAGTAATGGAAAGGAAGGAAATGAACTCCAGTGCTTAGACCCTGGTGACTGTTTCTGCACTGCCTAATTTTTTCCTGCTGTCCTGTTAGTTACTGAACTGCTTATGCAAATTGAGAGTGCTCCAGCCAGGGAATGTGAGAAAAGCTACCTTTATAGTTTGGAGATTAAGGCACTCATGTGAGCTGTGGGTAATCCTCTTTAAGGTTCTTGCTGTCAGTAGTAGTCTGTCTTCCCTCCTCATTTTGACCATAAATTTTGTCTTTATAATGGGGTTCTTTTTTCCTAAGGAAAAAGAATAGCTCAGCTAATTTTCATTTTATTGGAAAAAAATGAAAGACAATTCCCGAATCTAGATATAAGGACAAGTCCTCAAGAGTAGCAACAGCACCTATTTGATAATGTAAGCTTTCTATTTCTAATATTCTTGAAACTCTGATATTCTCTAGATATAGTGTTCTATGTATTTTGACAAAAGTTATCATTTCACTGAGTAGTTAGAGTGTTAAATCCTCATAGCCTTTAGCACAGAAGTTAAAAAAAACCACCATACAACAAAAAAAGACATAGCAACAATTGGCAAATGCCTAGCACAGCTGCATTATTGCCTATAAAATTGGGAATGTAACAAACTCATATCCAGAGTAAATGAGATAGATAAACCCATATAGTGTGCCCTCCAAAAATGATTTTATCTCATCATCAATAATGAGAAAAGTGTCTAAATACCTTTAAGGGACATTTGAAATTTATGTGGTTTGACACTTAAAAAATTCAAAAACTCCCACAGTAGTATGAAAATAACAGATCTGGGGGTTAACAAAAATGTAGAGCAATCTGCAGTATAATTCTCAGTCAGCCAAGATTTATTTCAAAAGGAAAACTTCAAACAGAATGCCAATTTAAGGAAGGCAACGACTTCATTTTAGAATATAAACAAAATCAACATCCAGGGAAAAAAGGCAGCGAGGAAAGGAAAATTGCATTGTGTTAGTGCTTGAAAATGTCAGCTTCTGCTCTCTAAGCTCCTGATCATAGTTCAAGATACACATAGCAAGAAAATTTGTTTTGCAGCCTGCAGTGTCTAAGAACTTTACTATGTGTTATATTTATATAGGCTGCAAGAATTAAATTTGAATTTGTTTCTGAGGAGATATTTCTTTGTTACTTTATTTCTCTTTTATTTGATACTTCTTTAGATCCTTAGTATTTTAACTAATGACTTCTTCCTGAAAGATATCAAACATTCTGGCCTCTATCCAAGGAAGAACTTTTAAATATGCTTCAATTGAATTTCAGGATAAAGATGTAAAGCACAGCTAACTTCAGTTGTATGGTTCTGTCATAGAATTATAGAATGGTTAAAGTTGGAAGGGACCTTAAAGATCATCAAGTTCCAACCCCCCCTGCCATGGGCAGGGACACCTCCCATTAGACCAGGTTGCTCAAAGCCCCATCCAACCTCACCTTTAATACTTCCAGGGATGGGGCACCCACAACTTCCCTGGGCAACCTGTTCCAGTGCTCCACCACCCTCACTGTAAAGAATTTCTTTCTGGTATCCAATTTAAATGTCTCCTCTTCCAATTTAAAACTGATACTGCGTATCCTGTCACTACACTTCCTGACAAAGAGTCCCTCTCCGGCTCTCCTGGAGGCTCCATTCAGATATTGGAAGGCTGCTGTAAGGTCTCTCTGGAGCCTTCTCTTCTCCAGGCTGAACAACCCCAACTTTCTCAGCCTATCTTTATAGGAGAGGTGCTCCATCTCTCTGATCATCTTGGTAGCCCTCTCTTGGACTGATTCCAACAGGTCCATGTGCATCTTCTGTTTTCTTCTTTTTTTGGCAAATTCTCTGCTCTCAATTTCAGTTTTCTCTTTTGTGCATTTTATTTCTGAGCACCAATGATCTCTGTGCAGAATGGTCAACATATTTTGGACCTAACTAGAACATCAAAGCTAGCAGACCCACTTTTGACACTACTTACAGATGTCTAACTGCAGTTTCCATGGGAGTCAAAAGAGAGCTTGTAATTTTTGTCCCAGAGTTCTCCAACTTCTGTTTTGACATTTCAGGACTCCATCATCACACTGCCTATTACTCAGATGTGTAACTTGAGCATTAGCTTCAACTTGAATGTCTCTCTAAGCTCTTCTGACTGGGATATAGCAACATCTTTTAGATTATTTCCCCCAAGGCCTTCAAACACATGACTGAAACTGTCTTCCAGGTCCTTGTGCATTAATTACAGCGGGGTGTTTTTGTGGGCGGGAGATATGACATTGCCTCGTTCATATTGATGTTGAATTCTACTCCCTTAAAAGTTATTGTTTTAGTCTGTGTCTTGAACAATCCCCTATCCCTTCTCTTTCAGTTTCCCTGATGGTTTTTCATTCTAAAGCACACTTGCCATCTCTATCTTCAAGAATTTTTGTGGTCTGTATTTTCTTTCTTTTTTTTCCTATTAAATTTTTGACTCCTGTCTCTGGCTCATGATTTCTACTGTCACTGATTTGTTGGTTGTTTATTCACTTATTACACAGTCAAAAAACTTTGGGACTATCTCTTCTCCTCTCCTTTCTATGTGGGAGAAACCACCTGTAAAAAACGATAAAGCGTTTTGTTCCTCTGTGTTATACTCCTCCACACAAATAACCATGCCTATACTGCTAATGCTGAGTTGTTTGTTTCTTCCCATCATGCTTACTGTATATTAGCATAAGTTCTGTGTATTTCTGTTTTTCTGTTTGTAGCTATCTAATTTCTATTGCCTTTTACATGAATTATATCATTTTTGAGGTAGCACCCATCTTTGTTCTAGGATCCTATAAATTCTAGATTCTGGTAAAACAAATAATGTATTTATACATAAATAATTGTTAAAGATAAGTCTAATCTAGAACACAGTCTGCTTTAATCAAGTTAAAAATTCTCCTTGCATTTATGGTATGATTTTCTAAATCAGTGCCAGCTGTTCTCTATGTTTTCAAAGTAAGGTTGCTTTCTGAGCAAGGTGAACTCTAAAATAACTTTTCCTGCTTAACAACTGCCAATTCAAAATAGTGACACTGAGGAGCTCATACAGATACCATTTATTTGATATTTTTACTGTGAATTAAAGAACTGCTGCATTTTGTGATGCTGGAAAAGAGACTTTCCTTAAAACAAATTTCAAACTATGTCTTTCAAAGCACATTTTTTTTCAAATGGATTATAGCTTCATCTGAAAGGGGCATAAAATCTCCCATGACAGGAAAGGAGAAACACACCAGGCTCTGTATCCATCTTCTCTGTGGTAATACTGTTTTGCTAAAATGAAACTGAGTAAGAGTTGGCTATTTGTGCAGCAGCAGACTCCAGGAGATTGTAATCACTAACTCCTTTCCCAGTGGTAGAGTGCCCTTCATTCACTTCCTTTTCTGCTCCCAACATTGCCTTTTTCCATACAGTACACTTTAATTCTCAGATCAAATGGTGACTGTGAACAATGACTAGAGGAAATGTTCCCAGTATTTACAGTTGGAGTTGACAGACAACTATTTTTTTTTTAACTGGAGTTAAAGAAAATGTAAAGATAGACGTGACCAGTTTCACTGCTGCATATGTAAACTTATAATGCAGTGATTTGCAGTGATACATTTACATATATACTAATATAAATCACACCCTGTATATGTTATTTTCTTATTTTCTATGCATGGACATGCTTGAGCCTATAAAAAGTATACTGTGAGAGAAGACATCTGTTCCTGGCAATCTAAGGGGCTGTCCTGTGTTCCATTCTCTAACAACAGCCTTTCATTTGAGATATTTTAAGAGGAGGCTTGTCTTCAGTACCTCTATGGCTATGCCCCATTTTAATTTTATTCTATCTCACAACACTGACCCTTGGTTTGTACTTAAACTATTCACCATTTTTCTTCCCTCACCTCCAGACAACTTGAATATACTGCTTATTACTATCGTGAATTTTCTCTTTCCCACTTCTATTTTCAACTCTCTTCACACAACTACGTGTGACATTTCTGACATTTCTGTGACATTGCTGACATTTCTAATGACTTCTTCCTGACTGCATCAAAGATCATCGTCCAATTTCATGGCCTGTAACCTATCAGGTGTTTTAACACCCCTGATCATTATTACAGTCTTGATTTCATTGATTTTTTTGATTGCGTTCTGTTTTGTCAGCTTTTGCAACTCCATCACCAATGTCTCTTATTATTCCTTGGAATGACCATTGGGGTCACTTTCAATACTCTAATGTCATCCTCTTCAAGTCCCTTCAGAATGTTAATGGACAGTCTCTTTTCCATCCTGAGCTTGTTGTAAAATGGTGCAATCATCTTTCACTTGAAAGCAAGTAAATCCCATCATCTTTAAATATTCTGAAAAATGTTTTTTAAAATATTTTTTACATTCTTACTTTTGTTAAATCCAAATGAGAAAGTGTCAAGTATTTCTTTTAATATTTCCACCTCTTCGGTCTCAGAGAGATTATAAATGAATGGTATTTTCCTATCCCATCTTCAATTCAATTCAGAATTATTTTTATTTTAAATTTTCAACAGTGTCACAAAACACACAAAACATTTCTACAAAAGTGAATGTTCAATAAACACCACATCAACAAGACAAAATGAGTAACCAAAATGGCAGCTGTTACCTCATTCCCTTTTGCTTGTAACAAATTTCTAATACATTACTCTCTCTTAGACTGTACCCTCTATGGGATGCAGGTTATTTTTGTGTTTGTCTGATGTCCAAAGCAACTGGGCCACAACTGGAATAGTGACATTAGAACAGGAATTCGATATGCTTTTAGAACAATAATGTCTGCTTCTCTTCTCTCCTTCTACATATCCTGTCCAGATCTTCCACATTAATTTTTCTTTTCTCCTCACAACCTTGCCTTCATGTTTTCCTTTTTGCCTAGAATTATCTTCCTAGAAATCTTCCACATATCTAGCAAGTATTTTCTGTCCCATCTGTCCTGAAAAGACAGTTGCTATGTTAGACCTCTTTAAAGAAAATCTATCAAACTAGAAAGGAGCAAGCTCCTGCTTCTTTAGATTTTTTCAGATATTACTAGGCTCTATCTCATAACAGGCATGTTACCCCTGCTTTAGCAACAGGTTTCGACTAGATGATCTCCAAAGGTCCCTTCCAATCCCTACGATTCTGTCATTCTGTGATTCTGTTATGGCTCATTTATTTTGCTGCCCCAGAGAATGGTCTTATGAAGGAGAGGGATTGAGATGCTGCTGCACTGAATCCTGGTGACCTCATCTTCCACAAGGCAAGATAGTCTGGCTGGTGGAGAAACACTGGACAGGCAAAGGAGCATGCTGACAATAAGTTCTTTTTGAAGTAGGAAATGGTAATTGAATTGCACTTCTGTGAACAGTCCTTCACTGTAAAAAGCTATTTTCCACCACCAGTGAACTTTATGGAATATCTTCTGAAAAGTACAGTCATTCCTTTTGCTTCTGGGAAAAGAAGAATGCAGAAAAGGAATGCCTAGATTTTCAGATGTGCCTATCTGGATTTTTTTTAATCTCTTTCTGTGTGTGCCATATTTCATATATGTTTGAGGTACTTTTCAGAGGTTCTGAGTAGTGTGCCACTTGGCTTAGGAGTAGTTATCCAAATCTTTGGGAACCAGACTGCTTTTATCTCTAGCTGATATTAAAAAATTGATGGCTGCTTTAGAAAATTTACAATTATGTCACCTGTCCCCAGAAGCCCAGGTAGTGCTGGCTCTCTAATCCCGGTCCAGCACTCTCATTTCAGCTCTCTCCCATCTCCTTCACAGCAGTTTGGCTTTTTCTTTCATCTCTCTTCAAGCTAGAAAGTATATTAATAAAGTGTGGTGGTTGTTATTGCTATTTTCTATATATACAAGGTTACTACCCTGACCTCTTAGAGGAGAAGCCTTCAGAAAGGCTTTCTTCCCATCCATGCATATTCAACACAATACATACTCATGAAGGAAATAGATTAAATAATGCTTTAGAAAGTGGAAGCATTATACATATAAATACATTCTGTTTATATCTTTCATGCTGACCTCTGGTGAATGAATATGCATCATGGCCTTTTCTCAGAGGTATACCTGTCATGAGCTGAGGACAAATGCTTTCATGTCTGCCAGTTACAGATGCACTTCACGGGGCTTCATTGGCAATTCTGAATGGAGAGGGGCAAGCATTGGTGCTGTGTCTGTCTTCCTCAATCAATAAAGACAGTTAGTGACATGAAGCAGAAATTCAACCGGTACAGAAAAGTACTGGGGACCATGTGAGGTTGTTTGGAACTAATGCTGGTCGCTGGATAATTCAGAAATGATGATGAAAAGCTCATGACATGCCTGAAAGATAAATGAATCAGAGATGAGATCTGGAAGAGGCCTACTATGTCACCTCATATATACTTGGCTGCCAGAGGACGGTTTTTTTCTTGCACAAACACAGTGAAACAAGACTTGAAAACTTCCAGTCTGGATAAAAAGAGGATTATTTTTTTATTTATTTTGTTTGCTATTTGTTGTGGGTTTTGTATTATTTTTTTTAAGAAATGTGTTGCTCAAAAGTTGCAGTGTGTGACATAAACAGCTCAATACAGATTTAACCTCACCCTTACCAATAAAAATTTAGCAACTCTGTATTTTTTAAACATTTTGTTATTTAAGATAACATATCTTTTCTTTTCTTTTAAGATCCTTCACTTTTTAAGAGTCACTTTTTCTAGTCACACATGTGGGGACCAGCAGCCTGGCACTTCTCCACTTATTTCCTCCCACAGTTTTTTCTCTCTGGCAAACACTCGTGCAAATTGTTAGAATCTCAGCTAAAATGAAGTGCCCCAGCTGATTTTGCTTAATCTGCAACTATATGAAAGCACTCAATTTCTGAGGATTATAAAAGTACAGTTTTTTCCTTACAGCACTAATGGTGTCTAGTTTTTTTCATGTAGCTCTTCTGTATTTCTACTCACCCAGTTAAGACAGGAAATTAGGAGCTGCCAGTCCAAGAAGCTGTCACATACTACCTGTTACAAGGAATAGGAATTGGCTGTTACTGTAGAAAAATTAACAAAGGGCTTTTGTGTTAGTGACTAATACTCAAACGGATCAGGTCTAATGTAAATTCATTCAGAAACATGGATCTAGCAGAGTCTTTGTATATATTTAACAAAGTGTTTGAGTAGTGTTATTAAAAGTCTTTGGTAGATAAAGACCAAACTGGGTTTTTACCTTCATGTGGTTTATTTGCATGCTTACTGTTCTGAGACACAAGGAATGAAGGAAAGCCATTTTTCATATGGATTTCCAAATATGATTGAATTTCAATTAGATATAAAAGCCCAAAATTTGAAATTTGTCCATGGAAGGAGTTTTCAGGGTATTTTTGGTTTATAGACCAGGTAGGTGAAGACCACATTAGAGATCTGGCCAAAACCAAGTACAGTTTTCCCAAAAATTTGGGGAAATGCAGTCACTTCCTCTATATAGACACAATGAAGTAACAAGTTCCAAAGGAACAAATTTTCAGTAAAGTTTTTTTTCAACAAACCCAGTATTAATAATTTCTCCAATTTACATTTTTTCTGTCTCAACTATCCAGCAGGTTGCAATAGTGCCTGTTTACATCAGTGGGACTGGTGAAGAAGGGGGTTGTGGTCTTTGCTTCATTCATTTCCAAGCACTGCTGCTTTGAAAAAAGGCTGATAAATCGGAGGTAGTTCAGAGAAGAGCAACAAAAATGATTGAGGGAGTCAGGAGGGGTTGAATTATGAAGAAAGATCTAACTAGCAAAATGAGTTTGTCTTGGCAGAGGAGACAGGATAACAACCACAACCACTGAGGCAGGTGAGAGAAATTACGTAGTGCAGCAGACAGGGTTGTAGCTAGGAGTAATGGGATGGAATTGCAAGAGTAATTTTTTCACTGAATCTTCGTGCAAATATCCTGACAGTGAGATGTATTGGGCTGTGGAATAGTATCCCAAGCGGTGCGGTTGAAGTCTTGTCACTTGAGTCATTTAGTCCTAGAGATGAAAAAACACTCAGAAGAAAGGGAACTACCTTGTTTTGCTCTCCTCTACCACCAATGTCTGTATTTCTGCAATGCATGATTATGAATTCACTGCAGGGGAAG
This sequence comes from Scolopax mira, assembly GCA_004320125.1. Classification (NCBI taxonomy): domain Eukaryota; kingdom Metazoa; phylum Chordata; class Aves; order Charadriiformes; family Scolopacidae; genus Scolopax; species Scolopax mira. The sequence goes on from BJBW01003997.1 coordinate 13,222, forward strand.
CTCTGTTGGCAGAGGTAAGACAAATATCATTGTCAATAACAAAGAACACAGGGATATAATGTCTAAATGTTTTCTTTTTTTTTTTTTTTTTTGGTTTTCAAAATATTCTCATTTCCAAGTTTGGCTGTGCAAAACTCTTCTTTCCGTTTACACACATAAGCATGATTGAAAGCTGTGACAAGATGCTGATTTCAGATACACGGGGGAGGAAATCTAGTCATCATAAAATAAAAACAAGAAAAAAAGGTAAATAGAGGAAGTATGTCTCATGGGGAAAAAATGGCAGTTTGTAAACTCAGCCAGCCAGCTCAAATGCCTCAACCTAATGTCACTTGCACCAGCTCTTGATCCGGCCCAAGAAAAGTCTATGTAATAATGTTTGAGTTTTCTCCCACAATGTTTTGGCCCTTTCACACATTCCCTGTTTGGTAATTCACAGCAGTCTTGTCAATCGCTCTCTTTTTTTGGTGTTATTTGCTGTCTGCATGGAATTTTGTAGGGGGTCAAGGACAGTTAATACCTATGTAAGCATTTATTTCATCCTGTGACTATGCAACCTATCACATACTTGACTGCTTCACCTCCATTCTGTTCCCTGATCTATTTTGCACAGGGATTATGCTTTTCATTCACCCCAAATTGTTTTGCATACATAACAGCAGGTATTAAAAGATCTCCTATCAGTGTCTGGGTTCTCAGTGGCCTTTCTAAACCAGCTTTTATTCAGGTGCTTAGCCATAAATCTACAAACACACTCGGGGCCCTTTCTTTTGCTGAATTGTGTGAACATGAGTCTCCAACACATCTTTATAGATCTGGGCCCAGGACTGTGTACAGATTTTTTGCAGTATCTATTTAGGTCTGTAAATGCTGCTGTTCAAGAGAAAAAAATATCAAATCAAGATCTTAGTTTTTAAAAGCTGACAGACACTGTCTCCTTTTCCAGTTTTTGAGGCAATTGGCTATGAAACTTGGGTTAATAATCTGCAGAAAACAATCTCAGTATGATCTCTCTCTTGTCTGGAGGTTGTTGACTAGCAATCCCCCATGACAGGTCAGTTTTTCATTACTGTATTAAACATAATTGCGGAAATGTTGAAGTAGGCATCTGAATGTAAGAAGGAGAAACTTATTTTAGATATCTATCCCTATCTAAATCTTAGGGGATGTGCACTACTTTGAAAGCTTTTGAGATCTAAAAGCTGTTTTAAATTACTATGACAAATCAGTGTTTCTGATGCTTTGCTTCTTGCTTCTGCAATGTTCAAGGCTGATTTACATCCAGAAATCTAACACTGCAATAAATTTATTTGTAGAACTATTAATTAAACATACGATGTGTGAGAAACATGATTCGATTTTGAATAACTATTCAGATGAGAGATTTAAAACTACTTAAGTGTGTCTTTTTTCACATAATAGAATCTCTTGCTCATACCTAGACTGAAAGAAGTAAAATCAGAGAAAATGAAGGCTGACATATAAAAATAACAGGTTTTGAAATATACAATGAAGTAGAAAAATACTTTCTGATGAACAAAAGTTACTAAGAGAACAAGGGGAGGAGGAAAGGAAGGGAATTGTAGCACATTCAGTACTGAAATGATCTGATGTTGAAAAGCTTTTAGTGAAAAATGAAAGAGCTTTGTGGAAACCAATTTAAGATGCTATTGTTTACAAAGGCCCCAAATTATTCTTAACTCTAAATTATCCCCAAGTAGGTACATATTTCTTCCTCTCCTTTATGAGACTGCCAAAATTCAGCATTCTAGCCTGCTTCTAACTTTCCCCACGAGGCTCATTCCAATTCTCCTTGGAAGTCTTAAGAGCGACCGGACTGCTGAAATGCTTGGCACTTTCATGAAGATGATTGAATAAGAATCTGCTACAATAAAAAAGAAAAAGGTGGGGGGAGCACAGCTGTCAATTTTTTTGGTTCTTTTCCCAAAACTGTGGTTGAGCTTGAGGTATGGTGTTCAAGTAGAGCTGGTTTATCTTTAAGAGAACAGCTCTGTGCCACACAGAACAGCATGCCTCTGAAGATGCATACTTTTTTAGCCCCTTTAATGCGGAGATTAAAAAGTGCAGTCTGACCCCAAGCCAATTAACAGAAAACTTGCTTAAACTGAGATGAGGGGAACTGTCTGTTTGTGTAGACAAAAATGGGAAGGAAAGGAAATACATTTATGTAAAACATATGAATGAGTTTGAGAGAAATACTTTTGAAAATTAAACCTCGCTGTATTACTATTCTTCCATGTAACAGTGAGTAGGTGGTCATGCAGGGTTTCATTAAAGTGATGTAAAATCACCCTAACACAGGTAGAGGGCTGGCATACTGTGGTTTGATCTGTTGCTCTGGTGTCTCACTTCTGTCGCTTGAAAATCAGGCACAAAGAGGTGCCCAAGTCATTCACTAAAGGATATATTGCTTTCTACAGAGCTCCCTCTTTTGCTCATAGCACCTCAGTATTGTTCTGGACACCAAGACCCCCAGTCAAGTTGTAAAGAAGAAATATGGCAGTGCATCGAGAGGCTGGGATCATTACCTTGAAAGTAATTTACTTGGGTTTAGGTTGTGATCCATGGAAGGTTTGATTATTTATATAAAATATAAAAACATTTACAGAAGAGTTGGTGATTCATTCCCTACCCTCTCATCATGCTGTAGTTCTGATGGTACTTACAAGAAAAAAGTCAGTTGATTCCCTCTCAGACAGAGGAATGAGCTGATCCTACAATAAGAGCTAAAAATACTCAGTGAAGTAAACTAATTATATGAATAACTTTTCATGGCCAAAACCACAATGTTTACTGTAAATTCACAGTGAAAATTCTTTCTAGTTGTCTTGTTCCCTGAAAACAGCTAGAATATAACCACTTCTTACTCTCCTGAGATTATTCTGTGACCTGACCTATCTACTCTTATTGAAGAAATGATTAAGGCAAGCTTGCTTCCCCCATGTCATATCAGCTTAGGTCTAAGTCCAACAAGGTTTTACCAATTCTCTTGGCTTTAAAAATCTATGAACCTAGTGAACAAAAAAATCCCAATCAGTTTTAACTCAACCTGGAATGAACTCCTAGATCTCCTGCATTTCTGAGTCCAGGTCAAAATTGTCACCTTGTTTTAACAGGCTGATCTGGGAGCAGTGGAATGAAGCCTACCCTTGTGTCTCAAGGTTGCTGACCCATAGCTGGTCTCTGATGTCTAACAATGAGCTCTTATGCACTATATCCTTTCTGGTAGTTGGAAAACTGCATTTTTTTTCTCTCTCCTTCACCTGGACACCTACTTCTATGAAGCTACTAAGAACTTTATCTTTTTGATAGTTCTATTCTACTGCCAAATCTGACTGCAATCTTTTTTCCTGCAGCTGTACAAGGGAAGGAAGTTGGAGGACATAGAGGTGTGTGCACAAAGGCAGCATGATTTCATAAACTTAATTTCATTAGAAAATCAGATTAAAATGTCTCCTCTAGCCTTTTCTAGACAGCCTTTTGAGATTGGGCTGCCTGCTCCAGAAGTAAATTCCACTCCTTGGCCCTCCAGCTTTCATTCTGATCTCTCCTCTGATATAGTGCTGGCAAAACCTTCTCCTGTGTAATACCTGTCACTTGGAGAAGTAGTCTAACCTTTCTCTGGGTATCCTCAGTTCTCTACTTGATTTTAAGTCTCACGCTGAAACTTCTTGTACTCATGCTCTCCTCACTACCCTTCCCAACCCCATTTCCCACTTGTAAGGGTACTTTTTTGCCTTGTCAGATGTGTCAGTATGAATGATTGACACAAGGTAAGCATAGACTGCCTAGGCAATTGGCCACATTGCTCTGAGAGGTCTAAGGATGGTTGACATTAAACAAGAAAAACACCTTAATCTTTCTGAAGTGATGCTTCCTTTCAACCACTGAGAGGATTTATCAGAGTGCTAGATTAGCTGCAGCAACAACAAAATCATCAGAAAGGAGAAGGATAACCCACTTTCCCTAAGCATTGCTCTGCAGCGCGATTTAGGGACCATGTCCTGCAAAGTGCCAGGCCGCTTATCCTGGATGCTGTAGAACTCCTACACTCCTCTAGGCTTTCCATTGCGTGATGAAGCTGATGGGTATGGAGACAGTGAAGCCAGGAATGACAACACTAACTTTATACCTGTACTGGGGACTGAGGAACCCAGACAGCTAAAGTCAGTCTAGAAGCCATGTTCATGCCGCCCGCCATCTGAAATAATTAGCTTTTACACCAGTCTGCCTACACAACTTTCAGATTTCCATGTGATGTGGTCCTGAAAAAGGTGGATTTACTACCCTGGCACCAGTGTTGGATTTATCGGCTCTTTGTAGTGATTTTGGTTGGGATAGAGTTAAATTTCTTCATAGCAGCTAGTATGGGGCTATGTTTTGAATTTGTGCTGAAAACATTGTTGATAGTACAGAGATCTTTTAGGTTTTTTGCTGAGCAGTGCTTACATAGCCTTTTCTGCTCCTCACACCGCCCCACCAGCAAGTAGTGTAGGGATGCACAAGGAGCTGGGAGGAGACACAGCTGTGACAACTGACCCCAATTGACCAAAGTGATATCCCATGCCATATGGGGGAAAAAGAAGGAAGAGGAAATGTTCAGAGCAATGGTGTTTTGTCTTTCCAAGTAACCATTATACATGATGGGACCCTGCTTTCCTGGAAATGGCTGAAAACGTGCCTGATGATAGAAAGTGGTGAATGAATTCCTTGTTTTGCTTTGCTTGTGCATACAGCTTGTGCTTTACCTATTGAACTGTCTTTATCTCAACCCACAGGTTTTCTCACTTTTACCCTTTCAGTTCTCTCCCCCATCCCACCAAGGGGGAGTGAGTGAGCAGCTGCATGGGGCTTAGTTGCTGTCTGGGGTTAAACAATGACACTCTTCAAACTTACTTAGGAATTCCTGCACTGCACTCGTTAGAGTAGTAAAAGCCTTATTTCTCCCCATTAACATCCCCATTTTCCAAATATTTATAACCAGCTCAACTGAAATTCTTGCTCTCTTTTATTTAGCTATGAGGAGTTCAGGAGATCATTCCCTTGCTGATTACACTGACTGACTAAATATTCCAGCTTAAAGTAGGTGATTAATTCATATGCCACACCTCTAGGAATTTATATATGGGCCATAGCCTCAGCAAGCAAAGTCTTAGCAGTTACACTACCTCATGGCACCTGAAGATATCAATTCATTTGAAACCAGATCCTAATTCATAAGTGTCTGATAAGTGGCTCTGAAAAGAGCAGGATAATTCTGGTATGAGAAAAAGTACTATATGGCAACTTTTCTAGGCTTGATGTTGTGTGACATGCACAAGTAAAGATATTCTATTAGCTTCTAGAAGTTTTCTTCTACTAATTTCTTTGTAAATTAACCAAGAATCATTTAAAATGAAAGTTTTTCTCCCTTCAAGCTGTTAAAAAGTGATATGGGAATACAACAATGTTAGAATTTTCACACTGCTATGGACGCTTTAAGTTTTCATTAAAAAGTTGATGTTCTCAGTGCCTCCAGCCAAAATTCTAAACAACATTAAAGCAACACCATTCATGCTGCTATAGGAAAGACTGCTTCTGTATTTCTCTTTCCTACACATTTCCAGGAGTTTATTCAGTTGCTGTAAATATTAATTTTGAGTTGAACCTTGGCATACAGTGCATGGTGTTGTCCTTGGAATGATGATTTTTTACATTGTGAGAACAGTTTTTGAGGAAGCAAATACTATTCCAATATGGGACACTTTGGCTGTAAAAGTCTTGCATGTTTCTGCACCTATTGTTCCCCAAAAGCATAACATATACAAGATTGTGTGAAAACTGTTTTACTCTTCAAAAAAAGAGGTAAAATTTTCTGTATTAACTTATTGTAGATATTTACTTGGAATAGAATTCCTCTTATCGATCATGAAATGATAGAGTCCTTGATTCTCAGGGAGGCAAGAAGGGAAGCCAGCAGGACTGCCATCATGGGCTTCTGGAGGGCTGACTTTGGTCTTTTCAAGAGTCTGCTTGGCAGAGTCCCTTGGGAGGCAGCCCTGAAGGGCAAAGGTGTCAAGGAAGGCTGGACGTTTTTGAAGGAGGAAGTCTTAAAAGCGCAGGAGCAGGCTGCCCCTGTGCGCAGGAAATTGAGCTGTCGGCAGAAGAGACTGGCCTGGCTGAACAAAGAGATAGGGTCACTGCTCAGGGAAAAAAGGAGAGTTTATGTCCTTTGGAGAAAAGGAAGATTATAAAGGTGTAGTGAAGTAAAGCAGAGAAAAATTAAGCATGTAGCTGAATGTCTCTGAGCAGGCTCCCTCTAGAGCCAATATCACTCCCTGGAGACACTTAGCCATTTATCAAGTTTGTCTTCTTTCTAGAATTTGCTTCTCTTGCCCTCCAAACCCCCTTACTTTCATTCTAGGACTGGCCATTCATTTCCTACCCAGCTGTAACAGTGTCTACTCCAGAGCTTGCCTCCTTTTGATCACCATTTAACCAGAAATTTGATTTGAGTCTGGTTTTGTTACACAGATCATCTTGCAAGTTGCAAGCATAACTGAGTGTGTTTGGCACCATATAGCAACCAGAAACATGCAGACATCCACCAGCCCATGTTGAAAGAATTCAAGCGGAAACTCCCCTTTGTAGATAAGCTAATAGTTATTTTCTTGATGTATGATTATGTCTTAGTCAATTATTTATATTCCAGGTTAACATGCTCAGGCTCTAATAAACAGCAACATACTGCATTTAGCTCATGTTATATATGTGTTCTGAAATGTTTTTATAGTTCTTAGATTGCATATCTTACAATATTGTCTTTGTAGTCCTTTGTTAGTTACTTGAAAAATACAGATTTTCTCATTTCTCTCTTAAACGGATCAGTCACAGTCTCAAGCTCCCCTCTCTTTCCCTTGCAGAGTCATGATAATTAGGTGTCTTTTTAGGCCTGTAAAACACTGATTTACCTCACACCATGGACTACAGTGAGACTAGAATTAATTTAGAGTAGCTTCTTAACTTTCTACAGTTATGTGTAGATTCCAACCTCTTTTCATACTGCTTACCTTACCACTGAGGAAAACAGGTAAAAGCAGGTCTATCCCACACAGATGAGATGTTTTACTCAGTCTGTCTTCCTGAACAACTGGGTGGAAGGCTACCCTGGAACCTGATCCTGGTTGTAAAGGGGAGCATGAATACTGTATTTACTAACTCAAGCTAAGAGTAAAGTCCTGTTCTACACCCTCTCCCATCAAGGTATGTAATACCTGAAAAAAAAAAGAATCTGTTTCTTTACCTTAACAATGCAATATAATCATTACTAAAAATAAATGCTATTAAAACTAAATGTTTTTCTAAGAAACTACACTGTAAATAAGCACAGTGTTAGGTAGGTTCACTTTTCACTTGTCTTTCAGAAAGTGCAACATCATGCTCTCACAAAGTGCTGACAACCTTAGAGCTAAATTAGAGTGATTATAATTTATAAAGCAGTCTTGAATTATGTTGAAGCCTACCTAACTTTTTTTTTTTATTTATTTTTAGAAATAATCAGGAACAAAACAGGATATGTTAAACTGGGATTTGAAATATGTGGGAGGAACTTATTCCTTTTTTTTCTTTGAATACAAGGAATAAGGAATCTTACTTGCTTTTCTTCAATGGTAAGAACAGCCAAGTCTAATTTTGTCTTGCAGTTAAAAACAACACCTGAGGTTACAACAGACAAACAACTACAAAATGATTAGTTCTTTTTATGGCTGGTTGAACAGAGAAGGTATGAACAGAGTTTTTATATTCCTTTATCTTGGTAATGAAATGCAAATGAAATTAATTCATAGAATCATAGAATCATAGAATCATAGAATGCTTTGGGTTTCTCAAAGCCCCATCCAGCCTGGCCTCGAACACTTCCAGGGATGGGGCATCCACTGCTTCCCTGGGTAACCTGTTCCAGTGTCTCTCCACCCTCACTGTAAAGAATTTCTTTCTAGTATCTAATCTAAATCTCTCCTCTTCCAATTTAAAACCGGTGTCCCTTGTTCTTTCACTACACTTCCTGACAAAGAGTCCCTCTCCTGCTTTCCTATAGGCTCTCTTCAGATATTGAAAGGCCGTTCTTCTAACAAGAACATGTTGGGTATATGAATCTGATTTTATTATTTTGGAAAAAAAAAAAATTGATTTCTTGGGGTCCTTTTTGGTGCATATATTTATCAGGTAAGTTCCATCACAAATGTCTTGCAGAGTAAAGAAGAACACACTGGTTAAAGAAATAGCCACTCTTGATTTCAAAGTACCCCATCATCTGGAGGTATTGTATTAAAGTAGAAGCAAAATCCATCTTGCAACTTCCTTATAAAGTTTTCCTCATAACTTGCAGTAAATTATTTATGAAATTCATTCAGTGGTGGGTTTCATTTAATCTCACTTGTCTGAAAATTAAGCATCCAGTGAAATCTATTCATATGTGCTACCTCAGTCATTATCAGAGACAGTCTAGTCCTACAGATCGCCATTTGGCCCATCCTAGAATGGGTGAGAGAAATTTGTGCTGAACTGTAGCCCTTGGCCCTATGCCTAGACTGTGTCTGTATTTCATTCATCATTCACAATGTTGTAGTTTTAAACTGTGATACTCTTCTGGGTATTCAAAAACTTACCAGCTAAATGTAGAGTCAGTATCTCAGCAAGGTCTTGTTTTGGAACTTCTTGTGGTTTAGCCCCAGCCAGGATCCTGGTCCAGGCAGCTGCTCACTCACTTCCTTGTTTGGGATGGGGAATAGAGTTAGAAGAGTAAAACTGAGGAAAAACTTGTGGATTGAGATAAAGACAAGGGATAAAAACTTGTGCAGGCAAGTTTAATAAGTAAAGCAAAAGCCATGCACACAGAGCAAAACAAGGAGTTTGTTCACTCTTCCCATCATCAGGCAGGTGTTCAGCCACCTCCAGGAAAGAAGGGCTCTATCATGGATACCAGTTACTTGGTAAGACAAATGCTGTAACTCCAAATGTTGCCCTTCTTTCTTCTTATTCTCCCGGCTTTATACACTGAGTATGACATCACATTGTGTAGAATATCCCTTTGGTCAGTTGGGGTCAGCTGTCCCAGCTGTATCCTCTCCCAGCTTCTTCTGTCCTCCCATCCTCCTCATTGGTAGGGTGGTGTAAAGAGCTGAAAAGGTTTTGACTGCCTAGCAATGACCAAAAACATCTTTGTGCTATCATCACTGCTTCTTGTCCCAAATCCAAAATATAACACTACACCAGCTGCTAGCAGGAAATTTAACTCCATCCCAGATGAAACCATGACAGATCAGAATGCCCTACAACTATACTGGGGTAGACAAGCCTAGAGATAGTCTATCTTGTTTGTGGGTCATTACAGGATTCTTCAGGATTAGCTTTGATTCCCAGCTGCTGCCATAGGATTTCTAGTGTTCATCAAGACTTTGCTCCCACTTTGCAAGCTGTCAAGTATCTGTCCAGTTAGGGAAGATATCACACATACAGACATACACACACCTTCCACAGCTTCAGATGGCTGATAGTCATAGATGAAAATTAGCCTACTTGCAGCTGTGTGAAAGGCAATGCAATTTAAAATAGCTGATTGCTGAAAATGTAGGCAATGCTAAACAGAGACCTGTGCATAAAACCCTGTGCAATACAATATATTTTTATATATGCCTGCTTTTATATTCTGTACGACGTTAGGTATGAAGTTATCAAGTTGTACTTTCTACTGACTTGCTATATATATAAACAGATATATTATACATCTAATTACTGATCTGACTTTCTGAATTCAGTCAGCGGCCTATTAACTGAAACAGGGACAGCAGCAGGTAGGGAGAGCAAAATTGGTGCATTTCCTTTGAGCAAAAGTAGATATCTTCAGTCTTTATCTGAGCTGATTACTCCAGGGCTCTCTTTGTAGGCAGTGAAGACAGATTGCCCGTTTTATTGTTCAATTCATCTAATCCTGAAGGACTCATAAAAAAACCATCATATGAATCTCATTCTGAATGCAACTGCCTCTCTCCTGACTATCAAGAGAGCTTAGAACAATGAGCTCAGATGTAGATGTCTACATTGGATTTGTCTGCTTTGGGTCAGATATAAACATTTCCAAATATGCTTGTGCAGGCAAGTTTGGCAAGTTAGAATGAAGGTTTCATATCTAAAGAACTCCATAGGAACCCTGGATGATTAACTTAAGGCTGTTATTATATGTTATAAAGACCTTTATAGCATTATCACATTAAGAAATACCTGTCCATACTACTTCATAATCCCACAAGTAGGCCAAGATATGCTTCCTTGCTTAAGCAACTATGCTCTGACATAAACAGCAACAGTAACATTGGCTTTCGGCTGTATCAATTTGGCAACATAATCCCGTGAATGGCTGCTACAGGACAGCCAAAGAGAGTATCCTGTGATAGGGAGGCAAGAGAGGTGATAAAACTGGTAAACTGTTATTGACATCAAAGCTTTGTAGTGTTCAAACTGCAATTTAGGGACTGAGCTCTTACAGAGCTCTTAGGACCCCCAAGCTCTCTTCCCTTAACTGCTTAGTATTGCATTTCCCCTTAGCATTGCATGTTTTCCAAATGATATTTGAAGTTGCACCTGTAACAGTCTGTTATGTTTTGGTTTTTTAAACAGTTTGTGTCTAAGTCATGTGCTCAAAAAGGCTCAAATTTTTAAGCGGTAAATGTCATTTTGATGGAAACGCATGCATATGCCATCCATTGCGAGGTGATGCCTACTGTGACCATAAAACTAAACCTCATTGCCTTGATAAATAGTTTATTCCTTGGCTGCTAAGCAGAAGGATGTTCTAAAGCTCTTAATCTGGTAAACTGTGGGTTAAACTCCTTTGCAAATGGTGATTTCATTTTAATTTCTATGTGAAATTATCATTTTTTCAAGGAAAAAAATAATCATGAAAATGCCTGTTTAGCTAATTGTATCTACCCTTTGGGCCAGGAAAAGAACAGTTTGTAGTACTACAGTTATGACTGCTTTTGAGCTATGTCACTTTTGTTCTGATGCGCTTTATAATCATCAACTTGTGTAATCCCAGAAAAGCATGTCATTGTGGAGCATGCACTCTCCCAGAACAAATATCAATAAATAGAATCCATTTCCTTTTAATGCACTCTCTATAATTCCAACTGATGTCTATTTTATCCAAATGCACAGCACAGTATTCAAATTGGAAGTACTGTGGTGTTTCTCTATCTCTGATTTAACTAATAGAAAGGTTTGTTGGTGAACGTACTGTAAGCATTTATTCTTCAATTTTTCCTTGTGTCATTTAATAATAATGGTACATCATAAAGAAGGATGTATAATAGATAGGCAAAAAGTAGGTAAAGATATATATCATAGGCCAGGTAAGTGCTTTACAGCCTGGGGGATAAATTTGCAGATGGAGTAAACCAAAGAGGTTCTTTGAAGTAAATACACTTACGCAGTGTACACTGACAGGCTCTGGGGCAGACAGGCAAGCACAAGACAGTGTGGCAGGATGATTTTGTGCCAAGCAACTTTTTCATTTAATTCCTCACAGAACTTTCCTCCCCTTCTGCAGGTTGTAAATAACCTTCTACTCTATTTCCCCTGCTACCTTGAAGTGCAACCTAAATCCTGGACAAAAATCCATATTACAGCAAAAACATTTAAACAAGACAGGGGATGTCGGTAACAAATATGAATGCAATGGATGCCAGCAAGTGCTGCTCTTGTTGCCACCACCCTAGGAAACAATGGAAATATATAGGGTAAAGAAAATTTTTTGGATAGCTTCTTTCTACACATTGTGCCTTCTACCCTTCAGAAGCCAGCCAGGACACAAATCAGGATGAGCTTTTGGTGTGTCTAATGCTGAACAAAGTTTTTTTCATGTACTGAGGTGTCTGTGCCAGTCACTGAATGTCTGAGGACAAGGGATTTCCTTGGAAAGCTCTGAGTCCTGAACACAGATATCACTGGCTGCCTGTCCCACCTTCAGATTTTCCTGGTTTTCTGGCCAAGGACTTTTGTGAGGACAGAGTTTTCAGATTTTCACTTTTAGTAATATATTATTAAGTACAGAGCCAGGTGCTCTCTAAGCTGAACCAAGTAGGCAGGTGAGGGAGCTAAACCAATCGTGACCTAGGGACTGGTTTATGGAAACTTGGAAAATATGTCTTGTTGTCCTTCTATTACCAAGGAGTATGTGTGGAATGAGGTTGGATGCTGGGGAAAAAGTGAATCTTTCCCAGAAACAACACTTTAAATTGCACCTGTCTTGTCACACCAGCAGGAACAACAAACCTAGCTCCTCCACAGCATCCTCTCACCTCCCTGACTCAGTGGTGTCCATTCTGACTTGGTCACCTACTTCTGCATAATAAAAGCAGACTGGTTCCACCTGAACACAGCTCATTTCAAAAAAGTTTTTTGAAATGAAAAAATTTTTTCAAAAAGTAAAAAGCAAAGAAGACTGGCTTTGTAAAATGCTTGTTAGCAATACACCTGCTGTATTTTAGAAGTTTATGTTTGTTTAGATATCTACTTAGCAGATAGATCTACTTAATCTATCTAGCCTAATTGGTTTTCTCTCTCTCATCTTCTCTTTCTCATTTTCTTTCTTTTACCTTCTATTTTCCATCATTTGGAGTTTCATTCTATGTGGGAATGAGGAAATTGGAGACGCGATGCTGAGCGAGAGCTCAGCAGGTGTTCTTGTATTGATGGGAAGGAAGCCTTGAGAGCCTTGAGAACAGTAAAACAATGTCTTTATATGGTATTATTTGTGTGGTGGAAAGCAGAGTAACTGTTTTGCCTAGACACATAAACATTTAAATGTGCCAATTGTATTGCTCACAACCACCGCGGACATTCACCCACGACCTATCTGTGTAGAGAGAACAGCACATGATCAAAAGATAGAAACTATATATGCTGGAAAAGTAAAACAATAAAGGTCTTCTTTTCACCCCTCACAGAGTCCGTGCCTTGTGTTGGCACAATTCTATATTTCAGCTACACTTCTTTTATTCCTGCATAATATTGATAGAATTTTCGGACCATGGCCAAAATAGGCAACATTTAACAGAAAGGTGGGGTCCATGTGTTTCACTTGCACAAGAGCAGGAAGTGTCTAACACCAGTGAAATGACCAATATTAGTAATACTGTGGATGCAGTTTAATTTACTTGCATTTTTTTTCCTATAGTGATGGGTGGTTAGTGAAATTCAAGGCATATCCACTATCAGTCAGCATGTCACAAAAGTGACTGGGATTGGGTTCATCTCACAAATGTAGACATTTACAGTGCAGGTGTCTAAATCTGAGCTAGGCACTGTAGGCTCTCTTCATTGTACTTGGAGACAAACAGGTGTTTCTAAGGCACCATATTGAAAATTTAAAAAATAAGTCAGGTGAAGTGCTCCCCAGGAAAGTCTGTTTTCTTCTGTTCACCATACAGGGGACTCAGAATGACTGTTCAAGAGGTAGGCAATATGGATATCCAGAATGGATGAGGCAAGTCCTGACCCTGGTTTCTGGTTTGTGAGTCATGTAACTTACTCAACCTGTCTATGAGTATCTTCACAAGACTTTGTTCCTGAGATAAACTCATCAGAGTCACACCTACACCCCTTTCTCTCTTTTTCTCTGTGACCAGTAAATAAGTGCTGAGAAAGCACTTCAAGCTTCCAAGAGCTTGGGCACATGGGCTTGGGCACAAAGCTTCTCCCTCTGGTTGCCTGCCTGCCTCCCAGACACCTTCTTGACAGGAAAAACTGTGTGCTTTTGAGACATCTCTGGATAAGTAAGTGGAAAGTTAAAATCTCACGTGCAGTATGATGAGGACCTGTGGGTGGAGAGTCAGGAGTTCAGCTGCCAAAGGATTACTGTCATATTTTCTGCCAAGTCCCCGGTGACTGCCCTTTTCCTGCTCCAATGACAGCAAGCATGCACTGCAGTTAGTAGGATCAGCACTCAGACATCGATCTTGGGGTGGTGGCACACATCAGCAGAGGATGTCTGGCCCAGAAGGTTGATTCAGCATGCTTTCTGGGCCCCAAGCTCCCTTACAGAAATGGCAGAGAAGGAGGTGCTTTCAAAGAGCGTGTCAGACTGTCTCTGTCTGCCCGCTGCATCTTTCCGCTCCCTTCAGAGAAGCTTAGCTGTACCTCGCTCTATTTGGTGACTAAAAAATGTTAGAGTTATCTTCAAATCTCAATAGACGCACAGTGGATTTTTCTAACCTCTTGACCTCCAAACTTTCTTACATATACCTGTCATTCCTGTTTAACCCTTTAGCAGTGAATCGTAATGTGACAGGCCTTATTACTCTTGAATAGGATACTTTGTTTAGTGACATGTGACAGACTGAAGGTCTCTCATTCAATTGTAAGCACCCTTTGGGACCAGAGAGAAATAATTGTGCCCGGGGGAGGAGGAGGATTATTAATTTTTTTGGTGTGTGCTTTTAAAAAACGACCTACTCCTACTTTTAATGTTTGCTATTGACAAATAAAGCTGTAGTGAAAGGAGTGGTTAAAATATGATGAGATCTGCTTTGCAATTTGCTGATGCATGCCTTGCAAATTTTAATGTATTAAACACAACAATATGCCCCATCTAACGCAAAATAATAAAAAGAGGCACCTCTGCTGTGTCTTTCTGTAACTGGTGGGTTTGCTTTTCTCACAAGAAATTGTCTAGCTTCCGTGAATTTGTCATGATCAAAGCACATTTTGCAAAGAATGCAGAGGGTGATTTTGCTTAAAAATCAGCTGCTGAAACAAACATCTAAGCATTCATTTATTTCTCGTATGGCAGCATTAAAATAATTGGCAGGACTGCAGCAAGCATAACAGTAAAATGTATTTGTGCTTCATGCCACGACAAAATGATTTTAGTAGGGGCTAGCACAACTTGAATGCCAATAAGGCACTGAGAGCTGTGAAACATAACTACCACACCATATTTGAGGTTCAGGATTTACTCAACTTACTACAAAATCAATAATGGGATCGTTTGTAACAAAATCTATTTGCTGAGAAGGAATGTCAGTGCAGGTATTCATCACGGGAACGGGATGCAGACAGTACAGTGCTGAAGCCAAGGATAAAAATGAAGGTCTTTTACAGTACACTGGCTAATAGCTGACAGTTTCAGAAGTCTTGAAGACTAGAGGGATCTTAATGGCACCAAGTGAATGGGAATCATTACAGAGTGTAAACATTCACAAAACTGTTGAATTTTTTTGAACCCATGTTTCCTGAGAGTAGCTGGAATCACTGTCCCCTGTCTTCTCAATGTTTTTTGGTTTCTCTTGAGAATATTGTTTTCTGGCTAAGCGAAACCATTGATAATAAACCCCCTATTTTTTGCTTCCAAAATCTGTTCTGGCTTGTGGCAGAAGTGGAGTTTCATATTCTTTTTACAGTTCATTTAATTTTTCATTTGTATTTTTCCTTCTCTGCCTTAATTATGCCTCAGCTCATAGTCTGTCCAAATTAGAATGTAAAGCCAAAAGTATTAGTGTTCAAAACACAGCTGTAGTTTCCAAGGGAAGGGTGATACTGATACTGTTTTTGAAAGAACTACCTTTTCAAGCCGGATATGTCAAAATGTCAATTTGGCAGGTACTCACAAGCCTTTGTCTTCAATCATCTTCTGTAAGGGATGGATCTTGTTCAAAGTGTATAGGTCTTTGACTTGTAGGAAGACCTACCTAAAATTAAATTTGTTGTTTTTTCAAGTTAGAATTGTATTTCTGTTCCCTTTGAATGTCCATTGTTTCTAGGCATGTTCAGTGAAAGTGTATATCTGGAGATGTCTAGAAAAAATGGCTGTTAAAATGTTCTTCACTCTGTCTGAAAGTCTCCTCTGACTCTTCTGACTTGGTTTTTGTATGCATAAACAATTCCAGTGATACGGATCAGGGGATGTAACACATTGCTTCAAAGTAATGACTGGGCTTCCTTCTTTCAACACCATCCTGTGGCCCTGCGTGCGTGAAACAGGGAAGAAAGCTGCCCTCTTTGCTACAGTTTACTGTTCAAGGGTGTATTGTATGGACATTCTGTCATCTCCACTATACCAAATCACATTTTCCATGTTCTGATCTCATCTGTATATAGCTTTTGACTAGATGTCTCCTAATCTACATGTATGAGACCTGCAAGTGGTTCAGATCATCTTCTATTCATCTTCTATACTTTGATGCTGCTTATCTGTGTAGTCAGTGGGAATCAGTAGCTACTGACCAAATTGAAGCTTGTAATACGATGTTTGGATATGACTTTGACTTGTTTGTTTGTGGGGGGACAGACTGTGGCAGTTCTGAAGAGTAGGGACTGAACTGCTCATAACAGTGTTGATTTCAGAAGCCATTGTAGGTGGTCTGCATATGACTGCAAGATGATACAACCTCCCACCAGAATCTAGAAGAAAAGATTGAAGATCACTGTAGGGGAAAAATTCAGTATCTTTTAAAAATCTGAAACTGTTAGTCTTGGCTCAGGATCAACATTAACATTCAGGATTTATAATATGATGTTGAAATTATACAGAAGAAAATGATCCAGTATATTTAGGGCTAACAGAAAGTGTTACAGATCCAGGATCTGCTGGAAAGACAGCAGGAGAAAAAGTGATTGGTGCTTAATTACCCTACTTTCTTAGCGACAATTGAAATAGATGGTTTGATTTCTGCGGTTCACAAATCATTTTTGGAGGATGCTGCTGGAGGGACAATAGCAGGCAGTAAAAGACTAGGATACTGGTGGATTAAGTATCCAGTTAAACTCAATCACATATCCTGAACAACCGCTACAATTGCAGCACCTGGTATCTGCCATTATCACTGCAAGTTAGTTGGCATAAAAGGACAGAATTTTTTACAATGAGTGCCTGCTACTATGAATCATAGTGATGAAAACTCAGCAGTGTTCACATCACAAATAAGGACATCTCTTTGTATAGCTCAGTCCACATCTGTCTGACAAAAATAAAATAGTGACTAAGAAGTTCTTAAATGTTTAAGGTGTAAGTGGAAGCAGTCAATTCAAAAGATAGAAACAAATCATTCTACATGAATATCTGAATAATGACAACTATGTCAGCACAAATGAAAGCAAAAGTTTAAACTTTGCTGTTATGAGAAAGGGTTAGAGGTTTTACAACATGAAATTTCTTCTCATCTTTTGCAGCATCTGATACCAAATAAATGAATCTCTGTGTAATGAGCCAAATCTGCCACAGATTTTAGTGAGTGACTCTAATATAGTGGCAGATGGTGTAAATCAGTGCAAAATTTGGCATTAGGTGTTAACTGGAATCTGTGATGTTTATAGGGACTTATATGCATGCAACCCATAAGTTCCATCTGAAATCACAAAATTTTTCTTGTGCTTGGGTGAAAGCATGAGCTGAATTTAGTCTCTCAGACTATTCCTTGTATTTAAGTTATCATTAGTCTTCATTCTGATTTAGAAAAAAAGATACGCTAAGAAGTTAGCAGACCGAACCTGGTGACATCCAGTCATTAAAACAGATGTTAGGCAATTTAGAGAAAATCTCCTTGGACAAAAGCTGACTGTTGCTGCATAATAAGAGAGTTTTTCTAGATCTTCACTTTTAGCATTACTTGAGAGGAGGATTTGGCAGAAGGGACCCAGTCAGCTTGGAGAAGCTCCCTCTGATTGTTCAGCACTTGTTGGAGGAATGAAGTCCAGGAAACAGTATTCTGGATAAGCCCAGCTAAATATTGCTCAGCACAGTGCAGACAAAGATCAAGGACAACATATGATACTTGCATATTTTCTTTTTCTTTCTTTATGCTGTTTGTCTGTCTTTCAGAAAATTTATCATCTTTGTAAATCATCTTGTGATTTTATGTATCAGTTTTATGTACTGGTAATGCCTTACCAAAGAAATATTTCCTATAAAAACTGTGCTCCTCTTTTCCCCTGTTCCTTTGCTTTCACTTTATGTTGAAATTTAGTACAGTCAGGGACAGTGCAAAACAGTATATTCTCAGAAGAGCTCAAGTACCTCGCAGGTTTACTTAAACACTCTCCTTCTTGAGTTCAATATGATCCTTCCTCTTTCCTGGCATGGGTTGTAACCATTATCCTGTGTCTTCTGTATTTGTGGTGTTTTGTCTGGGGAACTCTGCAGCCACCAGAAACCAATATAATTCCTGCCTGAAGTGCAGACATTTGGTTTGTGAAAGAATAGGGACAAGTACTGAAATATTTCTCCTCTCACTTGTTCTTTAGTATTTCTCCTCTCACTTGTTCTCTAATTAAGGTAAGGAACTATATGCCCCTGAGTGACTGGTGTGCTAAAGCAAATTCTTTTTTATAAGGTCATTAGAAGAACCAGGCATTTGACAAGAAGAGTTATTGGTAGATAGTGAATATACATATCTCTCTCTCTTAATCTTACGTAGACAAAGTGCAAATATTAGGATCCTAAACACTCTACACACAGTTTTTAAACATTAGGGGGAGATAGGGTCCTCCAGACAACAAACCATGTCAAGCATAGTTCAAAATTCTCTAGACCAAGTCAAGAAGTTAAGGAAAAAAGATTTTCCTATTTTTGTTGTTGTTGTTGTTCTTGGAACTACGGAACTAAGTTTATGTTAAAATGTTTCGAAATCAAGCTTGAATTCTGTAGGCAGAACCAAAAACCTTCATGCATTGAATTTCCAAAGTAAAGAAGAGAAAAAAAAGCACATCATTGTTTTAAAAAAAAAGTTAATGGTAACCAAAGAGGTGATTTGATAACAAACAGTATATTGTTGTTTGTTGGATCTGGGCCATGCTTCAGTCAGGGCGATACACTATGGGCAACTGATGTATTTATTGAATGCATAGCTCTGGCTACAGCCCTATGGCTGAGAGAACTTGGAAATGTTTCTAATCTCTTCTATTATTATTGATAAAAACCTAATTTATACCAGTGTGTCCTGAAAATTAATTGTTGTGAAAGATTACCAGTAGTAGATTCCAGGGAAACTAATTTAATGCCCACAGCTTAAGCATTTGGGCTGAAATGTTCTAAGGTAGGAAATACTTTGAGAAACCCTAGTGGATCTCTGGACAATCTGGATAACTTGACTTTTCCGCCATGAAAGCCTAGGCTTTATGCTGTGTCTTTTGATAGGACAGGCTAAGTTTTTTGTATATTAAAACCACAAAGTAATTTCTCTTGGGATTGTATTCTGATACTGGTTGAAGGCAGACTGTGTCTTGATCATATCTGGTCCTCTCTTTATAACTCTTTGTTTTCCCTATATTGAGAGCTGAGCATTTCCCTTCTGCTGTGAAGTTCAAGGTCAGTGAGGAGCTAAGGGACTGATTGCTTCAGTCCTTCCTAGATACCTCAGGAGAGGAACTGTGCTGGAAGCACACCAGGGACAAAAGCTCTGTGGGATGTCAGTGGTGCAGACACTTCTGGTGCAGCTGTGGTCATTGCTGGATGCCAGGGTTTCAAGAGTTTCAGGAGCTGCTGTTGAACTGTTCCTAACTGGAGGGAGGGAATATAGCCCCAATTTGTTTTCACAGTCTTTGAGCCTGATGTTTATGGTGTCATATTACACTATTGTTTTCAGAAAGAATTGGTTGCCTTTACTAGTCTAATTTTTTTAGACATTTCTAGTTGCTGTACCTTGTAATCTGATATATAAAGGGCGATAGGAAACAGAAAAAAATGGTTTAATTTAGGCTTTTTAATGTTCCTGATGTCAATGCAGAACCAGTAAAAAGGTTGAGGTTTCAAAGTCAGCACCACAGGGAGCAGAAGGTTCTTCTCTTCCTTCTGTTCTTTTTTAAGTGAGAGAAAAAAACATACAGAGCCATAATACATGTATACATTGCTCCTTCTGTGAGTCTGACTGCCTTTTTTTATGGAGATCATTCTTCATGTCCAGTTCTCTTGGAAGTCTTATCTTCCCTATCTATCATCAGAGATGTTTTTTCTTGACAAACACACCTTAGAGGATGAATCAAGCATTATTGAGCTTTCACTGCTTACAGGTACTCAGGAGACCTCCCTCCCAGATTAGTTCTTCTCTTACCTTTGTATATTTTAATAGATTATTGTATTAGAGTTAACTTAGGTCAGTAGTTACAAAAACTGCAAATTGGAGCTGTGGTTGTGTCAGCAAAGCAGTCCGTTTTGCCAGCTGCCTTCCATCAGGCAGCGTATAACACCTATTTAATCACTAAGCTGAGAAGAGAAAACTGTTTTCCCTGAGAGCGGCAAAGGCACTTCATCTAAGCACCACGATGAATGCAAAAACTGTGGGAGCAAGATGGGGAGTTTCCATAATACTTTTGTTTCAGACACTTGGAACCAAAGGGATGTGTTTGAATTTCCATGTAGAAGAGCTGACACTCTGAGGTCTAGAGCTTTGTCCCTGTCCTGGTGTGGGGTTTCCTTGACAGGACCTTTGGTAGAAGGCATGAAATGTATCACCCATAATCATTTTTCTGTTTCTTATCATTTCCTTTGTTCAGCTATGGACACCTGTGTCCCTCTGACACAGCTGAGTCATGTTCATGCTTCACAGACGCAAGAGGGATGAAGATTCCATCTCAGTGGATCCTGTGAAATGTCTGTAAAACTACTGTCAGAAATACCTAGACCTCCATAATAATGAGCATGTAGTCAGACACCATGCTTCCTCTCCCACATAACCTCTCATTACTCCCTGGCTTCAAGTATCCCATGCAAGAAGCTATTTTTAGTGTGCCAGACACTGATTCACTTTCCCTGGATGCCTCCCAAATATGTGTTTGTGATGTTTTGCAGTGTAAGACCCACTTTTTGTGAAAATCTTCTCAGTATTTAGATTGCAGATGGGTGAGGAGCCAGTGAGTCTTCAGGAGATGGTAATATAACTTGTGCATTACAGCTGAGGTCCTTTTGGCAATGGTGGAACTACCCATAGCCTCAGACAAGGGTGGTGCTTATACCAAATAAATGATTTTTGCAATATCATGACATACTCCCACCTCTGTAGAGTCTTAATGGTTGGTTCACAGCTAAATGCAATTTAATTGCACTGCTCTGAAAAATCGGGGCTCTCCCTTTGCATGCTTTGCTGCCCATGGTTTCAAGCAATGTTTTCAACCAGGAAGCTTAAAACATTCTCCAGCTCCTCTCTGTGTTGGGCCTTTTTGCCTATGCTCTTGGCAAGCCTGTCTAGCTGTTTCCATCCAGCTTTCACATGTTTAACTAAGTGGGCTCTTTACCTGTAGCTCATGTAGTAACCCCAGAATCTGGTTTGCGCCTTTGTGGCAGCAGTTGTTGTGCCTTGTACAGCAGCAGCTTGCTACACCTAGCATTAGAATATACTTTACCTTGTGTGTTTTTAAAAAACCACCTGATCTGTACTTAAAACAAACAAAAACGTTTCTAGATTGTTTCTTTCAGTGTGGAGTATGTAAAAGGAAACTGTTGTTTGTTTGCCTACTTGTTTTGCCACTCTATGACCATTAAGCAACTATTGAAAAAACATTGGTGCTCTCCTAATGCAATTACACAAGAGGTACGAACTGCAAATAGACAACAGAACAGATGTTGTAAGGTCATCGCATAACCAAGAATGGTGTATCTTTACATTTAACATGGTCTGATTCCCAGGTAGCCGATTCCCCCTTGATTATCAAACAAGAGAAAAGCAATTGTTCGGACCAACCTTTTGTTTGGTGTTCATGCAGCGTGTAGCACGACAGGATGTTGGTCCTTCAAAAAGTGATGATTGATAATAACTCCATCTCCATGCCTGTAATGGGTTTAAGCAGTAATTGCTGCATCAATGCCAACATATTTACAAAGGTCAAAATCAAAAGGGAGAGAAGACCCCTGCCTGTCCCTGCCACTGGGAGAGTAATTGTTATCAGTAGCTCCAATAATGACAAAAGTGCTGAGCTTGTTTTTCGGTCCTGCCTTAAAAACTTGATTATGTTTCACTGGTATGAATGCCTCACTGGCAGGCGCTGCATGCTGATGACAGTAATTTTTCTTCACACTTGATGTTGACCATTGCAGCTGTCCTTGTGAAAAAAAACATCCACAATCTCATTATAGCTTCAGCAATGCTCTTGCTGAACAACAAAAGAGGTTCAAAGGCTGATGCCTCCTCTGATACACCAGCAGTGGCGGGTAGCAGAGTGGTGCAACAGGAGAACAGTTGCTGTTGGGCTGGATCACACTGTGCCACTCTGAAGAGACAGAGACACTATGGTGGTTCAGAGAGAAGAAGCCCTGAAGACATTTTGTAGGCACAGAAGTGATTGTCAGGGATGCTGGCAGTGCTTCTATGCTTTTCAGTTCAGGCTTGGACTCTGCCACAGGTGTTCTGGTCAGCGCTGGATGGTCAGCAAAGGAATTGTCATGACATGGAGCATGGGATAGAGGCTGATGGTGATAAGGAAAATGCTGATATTTCCTCCTGCCTGTCTTCATGTTTGTAGCTTGCCATGCAGCTCTGTTGCCCTGCAAGTGCCTGTGAACTTTATAATCTCTGTTCTTGACAGCACATCTGTTTTGTATGGATGGGAACATGTCCTCCCTCATTCTCATTGACTTTGACATATGTAGGAAAGGGTATTTTATAATTCATGTGAAATAGGCTCAATCCTCCTCACTCCATATCAAAAGTGATATTTTTCAACCTTGTCTATTCGCAGATTTTAAATGATTTTGCAAATGCAGGTACATGGAGCTCATAGTTTTAGGGAAGATCATCTTCTCTATTACTTTTATGGATCTTCCTGTCAGCAGGGCTGAGTTCTTTCTTACTAGCTGTTTCCTTTTACATTCTCCTACTTCTCTCCATATATCCATATATATAGTGATACAATGATGATAAATATAAATTATGACAAACAACACCAAATTGATTGGGTAATCGATATTACTGTGGTACCACATTTCTCTGTACCATGTCCTGTACTTACTCTTTGCCTCCTCCATGCTGACACCTATATCCATCTCTTTTTCTAGGACGTTTTCCCCTCTCACTTCTCCCACTGCACTGGAGAAAAACAGATCAGTTAGATTTGTTGGGTCGGTATGGAGCCCTTGGTTCCAGGCAGGAAAATGAGTCAGAAAATGAGTGCCAGGGTGAGGTGATACCTCAAGAAGTATGCAAAAGGAAACAGAGCAAAACTGTACCAACACTACTTGAACTCCAAATTACAACATGGGAAAAATCCACTAGTGGATAAGACGTAGTGGTTTATCTCACCTGCCTCAAGCCACATAAAAATTAAATGTTTATTCAAAATTAATACTCTGGACTTTCTAAATTATCAATCGAGTTAGGTGCCTGTGGAAGGTTGGTCGTCTCCCCTTACGATATGAATTGTAAGGTGAGATGCACTGCTGTAGAAATGGATGCATGTGACACTCAAGCAGTTGTAAACACAGAGATGAGTGTTTACATTAGGAATGTGTAAAATTGGAAGAGAAAAATTTCATATTTCTAAAAGCCCTCCTTAATCCATTGTTGTTCAGTTCTCTCAGATTATGATTTCAGACCACGTGCAGTCTCATGGATTTGCTGGAGTGGCACCAGACAATATCAACATCATAAAACAAACCTAAGTCAACAACCAAGACATTTCTTTTGTTTATAAATCTGCTTCAGTTTGGAACTGACTTCCTGTCTAAGTAGATAAAGCATGCAAAAAACCAGATTTTCTGTTCTTCTCTTCCAAGTTGCTCTACAATATAGCCAGAGCAGAGCATCGTTTCAAATCTATTGACAGAAGAGGAACCAGCTTTATGGAGTCATTTATCAGAAGATGTATACACTCTAATCCTTACACTTAATAGCTGCTGAGCTCTACTTTATTTGTCTGTGCGATGTTTTATAATACCAGAGTATTCCTGCTTGCCATTCTGCATTGATTTCATCCTTTATTGCCTCTTTTTACTGAGGTCTTGAATTGCTTGATTTTTTAAATTTCATTTTCCATTATTTGAGTTTTCTTTGCAAGCCCTAACACATGCCTTTTGCCATGAAACACATCTTACCTTCTATACATATCTCCCTTTTTTCAACTAGAGAAATGAATGGGAATTAGATTCATCAGTCTCTAGATGCTGTTTTGCATGCATCTACTACTGTTAGAAGATACTCATTTCAGATTTCCACAAACTAGGGAGATATACCAGCACAGATCACTACAATTTTTATTTCTTATACTCTTCATGCTTGTCTTTACTTTTAGTTCCACTTGCAGATATGGTATGGCAGTAAATAGACCTTTAAACTAGCTCTGCATGTGGATTATTTTTGCTTCATGTATTTAACTTATTTCCTGTCTTTCCGCTTATCTAATGACTTTTAGTGAGTCTTATGAACCAACTCACCTTTATTTCATCAGATTCCTGAAGTCTTCCTTTGGTTATGGTAAAGCATAAGGGAAGACTATCTCCCTGGACTAAAAGACTCTCAAGTAAAACTCAGTGTTATGCTTAATGGGTTTATTTTGCTTCCAAAATTTGTGATTGTTATGTGGTGGCATTTGTATCATTGTGATTATAATAAGAAACAGTATCCTTTCACAAATACAGTGCTTACATATCTTCATATCAGATACAGAAGTAGGTTCTCCTTATGTTAAAGGCAAATCTAATTTGCCTTTTGTAGTAGGCATAAGTTAAGGTACAAGATCAGATGTGTGGCAAATAGCACATTACTTAGTTGTGCTATTTCATAATGTGTCTTTAATTTTTGATTTATTTGAAACAGTTTATAATGTCCTTCACAACAGTGAACTGCAACCACAAAGAGATCCCAACAACATAGCTAATACAAAAAAAATAAGAAAACTTAATTTCTGGGTTCATGCCCAGTTTTTTGACAGCTATATTCATCAAGTAAAGGTTGAGAGGTAGGAAACAGCTTTAAGAAATAATGAGAAACTAGAAATAAGATATTAATCTTATCACAGTTTAGTTAAAGGAAGCTGGATGTAAGCCAGGATTTGAAATTGGAGATGCAGAAATTAATGACAGAGAGTGATAAGGGTTGTAAATCACATGCATTTACATGCCATCAGTCTTGTCATACAGGAGGATTGTACCATGATTGACAAGGGAGAAAGTATTAATTTGTAAGGATAAAGATTTTTGAGTTAATAGAATTTGATCAGCTGACTCACCAAAGGTACAGAATTGAAATACATAAGTGACATAAGACTGAAGCATAATAATACAGAAAATGGATTTGAAGACACCTAGTAACCCTGACTTTTTCTCTCCTCTTTCATTGCAAATATTTATTATTCTTGTCTATGTCCTTGGTTTGTGCCTCAGTCAGTCTTGCATACTTCCTGGACAGGGTTGTTGTCTTCATGCCTTTCACTTGTTTTATACCTGTTATATGTTTTAGCCTGTTTTGTTGAAATATTGTAAGTTCTCTTTCTTTCTGATTTCCCTGTGTATACTAAAGGGAAGCTGTTCTAGTTGTGACTGCTCTTACCATGTACTTGAAAGTGGATTTGGGGCAGAGGCAGAGGCATTCTATAACCTTAATTGAAGTGGGCGTTTGCAATATCTTTTTCTTCCCCAATCTTTTTATTCCTATAGTGGGAATAGTAATCCATAGGAACTGGGTGTGATCCCTAGCAGGGAACTTGCAGCAGGCACTAGTTCATTTTTTACCATGGGTCTTCAAAGAAGATGGACTGTGATGTCATCTAAGCCATGATGGTTTTCCACCTTCCCCTATTTCTTTTGTAATGACATTCTAGTCAATATTATAGTCTACAGTTGGGAATCCTCTACGTATGCAAATCTTGTTGTTTCTTTCTCCATATTATTCATTTAATTACATGTTTTCTGAATACAGGAACCAGCATAAAGTAAAAGAAAGTGAGCAGTTGCTGAAAGTAAGAGATTGTAAGAAGACTTTAGTGCTCAGTCTATAGTGTGCATGTTAGCTGCAAATCTGTAGATTTTCTTAAAAGCAATGGCCAATTTATTTTTGCATTCGTTATCACATGTAAGCTATAAACATGTTAAGATGTTGCACAGCACTAGGAACTTGTTTGGCATATAGCTATTGTTGTGGTGTTTGCTCAGATCTTTGTGCATCCTAGCTAATCAAGTCCGGGTTCCTGTACACCGTGTGCTCTCTGCATATGCCACCTTCAGACATGTTCTTGAAAGGCAGCTTTGAAACGAACTTTTCATACCCCTATTTTGAAAAGATCTTATCTGCAGTGGACCAGAAAAATTAGGTGTGCATGGTTTTGTGCTACATAATGTAATCCATCATGCCAAGATGAACAGCAAGCTGTATTGAGACAGGGATTTGTAGGCTTATGAATGCAGAAGGGTAAAAGAAAATGCTTCTTGCTTTTCCTGCCCTCATATTTGTGGTTCCTCATCTTCTCACTGTTCATAGGTATAATGAATTTTTAGCAAATATTTAGCATTTATGTTCTTATTATGCTATCAGCAAAATTGCTTAGGTAACTAAAGGAGAAACCAGGCAAGGAGTCAGGAGCTCAAATATTTCCTCTGCCCCTGAAATCTCATTTCCATTTTGACATCTTGCTTTTTCTGTGCTTCAGTTTCCCTATTTGAAAAGTAAAGTTACCACATACCACAGACTGATTGCAAGAATAATGACAAGCAGTATATCAGCAAATGTGTACACATAAGCTTTTCCTAAATCAGGTCCTTGATAGCCAGAAAAGATCAAGGCTGAGGAAAAGTTAAATAATAAGCAAGGTCAGCTTTGATTTATTAATGGGTAATTTATTTTTTTTTAATGGGTGAAGTTCCAGAAGTTTTAGGCATTCAGAGGTTGCAATAATAAAGGCACTAGGAATGCCAAAGAGTGACAGTCACTACTTATATTGCTGTGGGTGCAGAATAGAACATGATGTTAAAATAAAGTTTTTAACTTCAAGTTAAAAGTAGCAGTAGTTCTCACAATTAAGCTGGTGACTCAGTGAATTGCATCTTTTAAAACTTCACCAGCTCTGACACATCATGGGGTGACTTTATGTCCTACTGGTTTTGCATCCTTGTTGATATCTTGAATTAGCCAAGCATCTGTTACTCCAATGAAATCAGATATCTGTTTTAATATGGTTGTTTTCAACACAGTATGCAGTGTGTTCTGATTATTCTTTGTATTGGGAAAAAAAAAAAAAGAGCATTCGATTCTATTCCTTTTTTCTTTGTTACAAAGGAAAATTATTTGTTTTGGTCTACTCTTTTTCTTACAGTTCAATTAGATTTACCTACTGGTAGCTTCTATCAAAGCTTCTCCTTATCTGATTTGGTATCTTTTATATGAAAAATTATTAAATTCACAGAAGAAATAGTCCGAAATATATACCCATTAAACAACTTTCTTAAGCTCTTACTGCATATTCTTGGGGTAGTAGTAATGGTAAGGGTTTTTTTTCTCCCAAAATATGATGGTTTATGACCATACGACCCTAATTTATCATTGAATTATGGTATTCTTTAAAACAAGATGTCTTATTTTCCAGGTCCAGCATGACTTATTGCTTTTAACAGATGGAGCACACCTGTCTCAGAGGGGGAGAAAGATATTTGCATGTGAGTTGACAGGGCTTGATGAAAGCCTTCTCCCCTTCTCTGGAGATCTTCAAGACCCGTCTGGATGCAGTCCTGAGTGATGTGCTCTAGGCATTCATGCTTTAGCAGGGGAGTTGGATGATCTCTAGAGGTCCCTTCCAACTCTGACAGTTTTGTGATTCCATGATTCCTTTATTCCATGAAAGGGCTTTAACCTAGGCTCAAAGGGGAAGCGGGTTAAACACAGGCTCAGCAAAGATAAGATTAAGAAGAGCCTTCAGCCTGGTACCTCACTTGAAGTGGTAGATGATAATAGCGTCAGAAGAGTCCATGGCAAGTGGCAGTATAACACATCAGGGTTGGCAGGATGTAGTGATAGCAATGCTGTACTGACACATGTTGTGAACACTGTAACAAAGGCAAGGTCTTGCAGAGATGAAGCAAGAGTCCCTGAGACAATAGGACACAGAAGAGTAGTTAGTTGGCAAAAAGCACATTGGGGAACCAGTGAAGTGCCCCTCTAATAAGGAGACACAGCTGGAAGACCAGCTAAAGTGTCTCTACACCAATGCATGCAGCATGGGAAACAAACAGGAGGAGTTGGAAGCTCTCCTGCTCCAGAAAACCTATGACATAGTAGCTATTACAGAAACTTGCTGGGATGAGTCCTATGACTGGATTGTGGCTATCGATGGCTACACACTGTTCAGAATGGACAGGAGAGGAAGAAGAGGTGGAGGTGTTTCCTTCTGTGTAAAGAAAGAAATGGCTAGAGTGTGAAGAACTCTTGCTAAAGAATAGCCATGTGGAGGTCAAAAGCGTTTGGGTAGGAATTAGAGATCGGGACAATAAAGGGAACCTTGTGGTAGGAGTTTACTTCAGGCCACCTAACCAGGTAGAGCCTATTGATGATGCCTTCTTACTCCAGCTGGAAAAGGCATCATGGTCACAGCTGGGTGTGACCTGTTAACCACCCCAATATCTGTTGGAAAAGCAACACAGCTGGCTGCAGGCAATCCTGGAAACTCTTAGAGTGCCTAGATGACAACTTCTTGAGACAAAAAATAACCAGCCCTACTCAAGGAGATACATTGTTGGACCTGGTAGTCACAAATGCAAGTGAAATCACCAGGGATATCAAAGTTGAAGGCAGCCTGGGTTGTGATCATGCCCTAGTACGGTTCACTGTCTTAAGAAGTCTGAAGCCCATGAGAAGCACAGTTAGGACTCTAAGTTTTAAGAAAGCAAACTTCCAGCTCTTCAAGGAGTTAGTAAATAGGACCCCATGGGAAACTGCCCTTAGGGACAAGGGAGCAAAGCAAAGCTGGCAGATCTTTAAGGATGCTCTCTATAGAGCACAAAAGATCTCAATCCCTACATGTAGGAAATTGGGCAAGGAAGGCAAGAGACCACCATGGTTGA
>BJBW01003999.1:0-98645 GCA_004320125.1 Scolopax mira
GTTTGCTTCCTTCCAGCCTCCAGGCACATCTCCCTCTTGTAGTAGCCTCACCCACCCCTCAGCCAGCTTCCCTGCCTCTTTTTGGTCACCCCAGCAGGGACTTGGGCATCTGCACATGCTTAAGTGTGGCCCAAGCTCCTCCCCTGCCACTCCAAGTTTCCAGCTGGGATGAAATGTTGATAAATGTGGAGAGAATGAGAGGCAGAATGGAACAGAACCTCATATTTAGCATTTGACCAAATGTTGGGCGATGAGAAACCCTGTGACATCCATGAATATTCACACAGAAGTCATAAATACAAGCAGTGCCAGGCTGATTGGGAGACCTCATAAAGTCTCTCCATCTCAGTGCTGGGCACTGGGCTGTCTCTTGGAGGCACAGAGGAAAGCAAGCTCTTTCCCTGCAGAGCCCCTTTTGCACTGTGCCTTGGCTTCTTCAAATGCAGGAGGCAAGTCCTACAGTTCTGGGGCAGAAAAACCCAGTCTGGAGTACCTCACATTTGAGGGCAGTATTTACGGAGACTCTGTCAGCCAGCAGAAAGCCTGGGAAAGGATGCTGGCTGTTCATGAAACCCTCTTGGCAGGGGAAAACACACTGCAGCAGCTATAGTGGACTCTGAGTTTCAGGGTCTTCGTAGGAAGATGTACAAGAGAACACATCAGTACAAAGGGTTAAAGGGTGACTCATAATAAGCCACATTGTATCTATTATTCCTGGTCTTTTTTGTGGAAGAAAATTGGTCTCTTTGAAAGAAATTGGAAATTAAGACCATCCATCCTCCCAAGCCTAGAAAAACACAAACCCTCATTAGGTGGGCTGAAAAGCAGTTCTCGGGCCTTTATCTGACAAGCTAAAAGCATGATTCTGTCTATAGCATTTAAGAAGAAATGATGAATCACCTGGCATGGGTTCAGTGTCTGAGCTTGGCTTGGGTAAACTCACAAAGAAGCTTGAAGCCAATCAAACAACTATGTACAAATCCTGCTGAAAGCAGCCCTTTGGGGGCATACAGTGAGGACATACACCAATAAAATGATTCTGAAAATAATAATGAACATCCCATGCAAGAACATGTGCTTGGAGTGTGTTTTACAAGAGCAGCTGGGCTCGTAGCCTGGGAACACATGGCTGAGCCATGAGACACACTGGTTGGCAGAAGGAAATAGGGGAAACAACATGGTGCAGGCTGTTTTCAAACCCTGATTTGAGAAATTATATGGTTTAAATGCATCCTGATGCTGGAAGCACTTTGATGAGAATTAAATGTGCTTCTGGTAATGGAAAATGGCATTCACACACAGGGTGCTGTGAATGCGAAAGGCTTGCTGGTGCTGCAAAGTCTTTCTCGTTGCTTTCCTGAGTGAAACCCTGCTGCAACTGCATTTCTCAAAGTCAGGGTTTCCTGAGGTGCTTTGATATTTTCACCTCAGTGGTAGACCCTTGCAATCTGCTGGAAAGGGCTTGCCAAGCAGGTCAGCTGGTGCACAGGAGCTACCTACCACTGCCACCTCTGTGCCTGTGACTAGTGTCACTCTGACATGAGTGAGCACTAGAACAGCAAGTGCTGTGTCCTCACAGCCTCGGGTTTTCCCCTGATTCCAGTTTTTGATTGATCTTTGCCTCCATCCCTGCCCATCCCAGGAGCCTCTCCTGGCACAGCTCCTGTTTGGCACTAGCTCCTCGTGGGTAACAAGTGGCTGCTGAGGTTGGAACAAGGCAGGAGGTTTGCATCTTGCCTTGTGACCAATGCTACAAGTAGGACTATACTTCATCCTCAGATAAGCTGCCTGGAGGGTGTAAAATTAGTAATTGTTCCATTTTTACCACTAACACTGTTGCAAATAGTTTACTTCCCACAGCCTAGAGACAAATCCGCCTCCTTCATGGATGCAGTGGGATATGTCCCAGTTAGACAAGTGCTGTTAGTCCACCAGCTTTCTCCATGCTTAGAAAGCTGCGATAATCCTCTGCCAGCTGGTAAGAGGTTGCCAGCTGTGTTGTGGTACTGCAGCTGGGATCAGGGGTAAAGCACCCATGAACGCCTGGCTTCCCACACAGACCATGTTAACCAAAGCAAAACTGTCCCCTGCAGTGCTGGGAGGGTACTTCTGAGGGCCTCTGATGGGAATGCTACTAGGAAAAGTGAGGAAGACTAGAAGGAATAATAATTGCTAAAATGAGACATAAGTGCTAATCTATTTTCTAGGTTCACGCAGTGCAGATGGTCACCGCTACCAACAGGCTTGATAATAAAGGAACTTTCTGCTGGTGGACTCTGAAGGACCTGAAACACCCTGCATTTAAGTTCTTCCACACAGTGCCCTGGAGAAGTCCTGGTGAAAAGTTTGTCCAGGGTCATTATGAAATAAGTGTTAATGAAAGGCACTGGGGTTCAGTGGGAGTCAAGCTAATAAGAAACCATCTCTTGATTTGTTGAAGTAGAAGTTTGGCTTCTACTCTAAGAAACATTTCATTATCTAAACGATACACAGCTTTCCCCCAGCATTTCTACGTGAGATACTTCAGTTCAAAACTAGCACCAACACATTATATGTGTGCACAATGCTTCACTGGGCTGTTGATATAATTCCATTTTTCTTCTGGAAAAGATTCTTCATCTTCCTCATGTGGCAAGATGGAGAAGTCATCCTGCTGTCAGGCATGATTCCGTGCCCGTGGAGGAGCAGTCCCGGTGAAGCTGGCTGCTTGGGCTCCAACACACAGCACACCTTGTCTAGCTGTTAATAGCTCATGGAGCAGTGTGCATTGTGCTTACCCATATTGGCTACTGTCAGTTAAACTTTGTCTGTTTAGCTGCAACAAACTTAAATATTGTCTGACCTCTTTGGCAATACCAGCCCAGGGACAGATCCCCAATGCAGACTCCAAGCACCAGAGAAAAATCTTTTAGGTTCTTTCTCCCATCAGGTGATTCCTGTCTGCATGTTGTTGTTTCTGATCCAGACTGCTTGATGCTGCTGTTGAGTTGTCCCAGTTTTACCTATGAGATGCAGAGTGTGAAAAGCAAAACTTGACAGTTAAAATGCTTCTGCTTTTCATGGAAAATAAAAGCTTCTACTGTGTTTGTTGCTTTTACCCAGAGATCAGGGAAATTGCTACAAAGTGGAAATGTTTGTTTACAACAAATTAGGCCTTATTGGCATGAATCATGGATAATCTTAGCAATCTTAAAAAATATTTTCTGAACAAAAGTCATATAAAGGGAGTCACAGGACAGTGACCTCCCACTGCTATGTAAAGGCCAAAGCTCAGCAATTGCCCACTGCAATAAAGCCACAAGTCAAAGCGAAAATGTTTGTTTTCAACAGCTGGAAACATCCATCCTGAAGCAATAGAAGCTTTGTGACATTATTTACAGGGCTTTTTATCTATGGCAAAAGAAATTGTTACGTCATGTTGGATTTCTAGCGAGCCAACAATAAAACCCACTGGAGCCCAGCTTTCGGTTCAAATTGTGTGGTACTCTTGATGACCCACAAACAAAGACTTGACAATGTGATGAACTCCATAAGTGGCAGGAATAGACCCTGGCAATGATTCTACCAAAAGCTAGTAAGCTGCATACTATCAATTATAAGAAACCTGGAAAATTTCAGCATAACATTTGTTTTCATGAATGGAGAAGGAAAAACATACTTTGCTATTGCTCTTGTAGCCATACTTAAAACTTCTTTTTTTAAAAAATCATTCAAATAGTGGGAAGATGAAGCTAGATAAATAAAAGTTGAAAGAGTTAATACAGAATTACATGGCACAGGGGACCTCCTGGCCTTGAAATGAATCTTGAAATTTGGATTGACTCTCCCAGGCTCTCCTTGCCTGCTAGTTCTTGTGAGAAGTGCATTACCTTAAAAATTACGTGCTTCCTTTAAAGTACCCTTATAAGGTTTTCTTGGAAGTCAGTAAGAGTTCCTTCAACCTCTGGAAATAAATTGTCTGATGTTTGAAATAAACATGGTCCTGTAAGCATGCCCATTTTGTTCCCTGTGTTGAGAGAACAAGAGTTATTTCTGGAATGTGGCTGTCCCTCTTAAGGCTGCTGTAACTTCTCCCTGGGGTCCCCCTTGGAATACAAAGTTGATTGAAGTTTTACCCTTGACCCCCTTCAGATTAGCAAAAAGCAAAATTCAACTTGTTTGGATAACAAACCATAGCTGTTAGTGCTGTGTAAGCCTAAGGAGATTTGCAGGCACAAGTCAAATTGCCTTTCCAAGAATTTTCAAGAACACTTGTGAAACATAAAGAAATTGGTATTTCTTAGTATCATATCAGCCATTTGCAGACCCCCAAAAGCACAGGGGTTTGTGGTCCAGCTGGCAACCTGCACTTAAAAATGGGTGCAGGCCACCAGCCTGCTCTGCCAGAGGTACTCCAAGCCCTGCATGAGCCCAGGGTCACCACTCTGGAGAGCTGATGCCCGTCACACAAAGGGCCTGATGGTCCCCTGGTCCCTTGAGAGGTTGGCAGTCACTGCCTCTAATGAGCTCTGCCATGGGCTGGGAACAAAACCTCAGCTAATGGCAGCCATTAGCACCTGTCAACACAACAGCCCAGAATACAGGAGGATGTTTTATAGACAGATGCCCTTAATTAGACATGAGTTGCTAAGATGCAGAGGATTAACCATTTCTCAGCCACGCCAGAAGCCCCAGCATTCCTGTTAGCTGCAGAAGAAAAATTACCTCAGTTTATTAAGTCTCAGTGCTGATCTACATGGTAATCATAACAGAATAAATAAAAGTGTTTTCCTCTCCTCAGGATAAGAGATGCAGTATATCACAGGTTCTCATGCAGTAATTGCTAGAGTAGGTTAATAATGTAAGTGCTTAAAAATACAGATTTAGATTTACACTTCTGTTCTGATATCAGTAACTACTTCAGCAGAGACACAGGTACAAGCCGTACTGCTTCAGCACTGTAAAAGAGTATTTCAGTGAGAAAAAAAGCAAATATTGCCACTGTCATCTTACTATGTCACAAATCAGACCCAACGGTGTAATTCATACAAACTAGAGCATGGGGAAACTTCCATGCTGGTCCCTGGCAACTTTGGTGCTTGGTCTTCATTTAAGTCTTTCCAAAAACTCAGCTTGTCAAGGCTCAGATAACAGTTCAGGAAAGCACATCACCACTGACAGTCCAAATACTCTCTGTAGAAAAAAAATATAAATACTATGAATGAAACAAATGCAAATAACTGAACAGTGGGAAGACATGCTTTATGCTAGAACTTCCTTTGGATGGATCTGCAAACTGTCTGCTTTCCTGCAAATATAAGCTAGTAAGAAATGAGAGCAAGAAGGGGATGAAGAGCTCAGCAGTCCTTAGGTAATGCAAAAAGATCTTGACCTTGAGACTGTAAAACCCTCAGAGGTGAAGCTGAAGGCAGTGGCAGTCTCCCTCTCGCACCGATGGCCTTCACATTGCTGCTCTACAATACTCAGTGTGAAGGAGGAAACCAGCACGGGTGGTCTGATGCAGAGCTACATATGGTAATGTACGTGAGATTTGCACTAGATAGGTCAGGAGTGATGCCATCAGCGTCCAGCTGCCTGACAATACTGAATTTTACTGAATTTTTAGAGTTGGAAGGGACCGTAGAGATCATCTAGTGCAACTCCCCTGCTGAATACGGATCTCTCCTACCATTCAGTTTCCAGGAGACTCACTCCAGGCTGTAGCTACTGTAGCTGTAACAACAGCACATGGTAAGTTCACAGAATTAATGCAATTTCAAGAGGAGATCTAAAACTATGTACTGTAAAATTCTCATTAGAATGTCAATGTTATTGTCTTGAGCGCAGGGGCTCAGGCCTAGTTCATGGTGGGCAGCAGGAGGGAATCGGGGAACACAAACACAAAGGTTGAAATAGAAATAGATTTGATAGGCTAAGGCTAAATAATTAACAATATTACTAAAGAACCAGTGTTAATCCCAACACTGATATAAGTAATCCAAGAATTATACTCAGTCAATTCTCTCAGCAGGGAGCTGTGCACTCCCAGCACGGACAGTAAATGGCGGACACTGCCAGCGCAATGGCTTCAGGAGGAAGGGAAGGCCTCAGGGTCCGGCACCGGGGCAAGGAGTTGTCTGGACCCACTGTCAAGGGAGAGAGAGCTACGCAGCAAACTTTTCTAATTTATTTTCAATGTGACGTTCATGGTGTGAAATAATCCTGTTGGCCAGGCTGGGTCAAATGCCCAGGCCGTGCTCCTCCTTGTCCCTGCGCCTGGCAAGGCTCAAAAACACTGAGACCTTGAATCCCACAGAGCCTGGCTGGCTATAAAGTAAATATTTTCACCAATTCAGACACTAGAGTCTTCTAAAAGTGCAATTTTCCCCAGCATTAGAAGAAGTTAGTCTTATGTCTCTCAACCCAGGACACTGAGCAATGCCCATACTGATCAGGAAGGTAGGAGACCACTTCTTACCTGCAGTAGAAAAGATATCCACTGAGCAGGCTGCACTTGACTCAATATTGGGTCTGCCAGGACTGAGTATAAAAGAGAATATAATTCACTGGACCCCATTATGGACCCTTAGGCACTTACTGGGCACCAAGCAGATGTAGATGCTCAGATGATTCCTGAACAAATATTTCCACTCTGGCTTACAGCAATTGCTTGGGATACTGTCCTTCCTAACGACTCTCAAGGCAGCAGCAGGCACTTTTGTAGGATTAAGCAAGCTGTTGTTTATCCAGACCGACCAGGGTTAGGTGGAGGACTGTCCTCCGGGTGCCCTCAGGAGGCTGTCCCCGAAACCTGTTTTCCATCAGACCCTCTAATGGCATACAGCTTCATTCTCTTATACTGAGAAAAATTCCCTCTGGGTCTCTTGGAAAGGCTGTTGTTCATAATTTTTCAGGGCATTGCAAAGAACTACCAGCATGTTTTCTCTTCTTGGCTTATGCCATTCTAACAAACCTATTAAAAAAACCCAAAACAACTAAGCAAAAGACTTCAGCACACCGTGGTGACAGACAGGAGTGAAGAAGAAAAGATGGGTTTGTTCTGTCTCCATTTGTTTAGTTGGTTGCTCAGAGTTCAGTCGTTTCCAGCAGAATCCATTGTTAGTCCTGTCAATTAGAAGATAATATACTGGAAGAATTGCCCCAGACTTTCCATCGCTAACTCTGTGCTGTTCACACCATTAAATCTGTGCTTGAGGGGGTCTGGATTGTATTCTTTTGGACAAGCAACATCTGAGGACAATTAAGTAATCTGAAAATCTGCCTCCAAGTTTGGGGAAATCTCCTTCTGGGAGACACATTAGCTGCTTTGTGCAGAGTTTATGCAATGTGCTGGCAGCACCCAAAATCCAGTGCTTTCTCCTAGCCACTATCACGTTGTGGTTTGGGTCATTGTCAGCAAGGAACCGCTGCAGCTGCCTTTCTTTTCTGCCACCCGCTGTAAATAAATAAATTTAGTTAAGTAATAAAGTAATTTAGAAGAACTATGTTAGTAAATAAAGCAATCCAGGGGATTTAATGAGCAAAGCACGGCAGCAAATTAAATGCGTCTTGCCCAAAGTCATCAGGCTTAAATTATGGGGAAGAGACAGTGCACTTTTCATGTAAAAAGGCAAGGTTGCTGTTGCTCTGGCATGTGCCCTTGCAGTCCTGATTTGAGTAGGGTTATTCAGCACAAGCTTAGAGTAAGGACTTTTCTCTAAAGCAGGTTCAGCCTGGGGATCTGGGATCTCTCTTCTTGCGGTTGCAACTATCGGCAAACAGACAGGTTAATTTTAGAATGAATGATCAAGCTCACAGCAAGCCATCTACAAAATAAACACTCCAGGGACTAACCTGAAATCAATAAGTCTCCACATAAGCAAAGAAACAGATGGTGTCTAAATTGATTACAGCGTACTTAGAGGTGTTTGCCTACCATTTGAAGGGCGAGGAGACAGGATTGCGGGAATCTTAATTTCTCTATTTAGAGAGACCTCTGAAATGTTGGCCATGCTAACAGCTGAGGTTCAATATGTTGGCTTATGCAAGATGAGTTTAGGTTAGCCATGGGGAGAAGGTCTCCCAGATGGCTGCATGAGATAAAGTCCTCTCTGTGGAGAGAGGTGAGGGTGGAGAGAGTGGAGAAGAGTGCAGAGAGTACCACAGGCTTTATGGTCAGCACATGGACTTGGCATGTCAGGCTTCTTGTTTTGCTCCTTGTACTTTGGCAAGGTTGGTGGGGTGCATTTAGCTGGGTAGCTGAAATATGCTGGTGCTTTAGGGAACACATCATCACGTTCCCCCATAGCCTTCCTCACAGACACTTTTCTGTTGGGATGCCTGTTAGGATGGCTCTGTGTGTTAGCTGTATTTTGGGACATATACACTTCCTTTTGCAGGTTGCTATCATGGTGGCATGACTGCAGAATCTGGAGGAGTGTGTTAATACTGAATTCCCAAATGTTCCTACGTGAGGGTCTGTGTGTGCATCAGCCTCTTCCAAAATTTGTGTCCAGCCTTATTCTGCAAAGGAGCTTTTGGAGAGCACAGCAAAATGCTCCAAACTGTGATAAGCTCAGAGGACATAGCCGGGTCACCGAGGAGCAGCAGGTGAAGTCATCTCCAGCCAAGTGAATCTGTCTGTGGTCAGACTAAGAGGGGACACAACTCGATCCCCAGGAATGTGGTGCTGCCCCTGCCCCTTCCCTCTGCCCTTGTGCTGCTGTCTGGATGCTCTGCCTGGATAGGACAGCCCTGTCCAACTGCCACATCCCCATCACATCTGGTTTAGGTGCTCAGGGAATATGGTTTAGAGGCTCGATGCATCTTGGCCAAAGCAGTTTGTCCCCAAGCTCTAACGAGGCAGGGAGGGACAGTTACTTTCTAACTGCATCCAGCACAATATTGTGCTGTTAGAGTCACTCATTCGATCAGTAACTAAAATATTTCCATTTGAGCTCCATGTAGCCTAATCCTTTATTTTATTCCAGATCTTTTCACGTTTATAATAAAATAAGAATTCAGAGGAAGAAAGACACTAAATGCAGTTTGACCTTTTATGGGTCTAGAAGAGCCAACACTTTGCTCTTCCAATCCTCCTAGCTCCATCAGCTGGAGCCTGGCTTGCAGGGATAGGAGCTCTACATCTGCTCTGCTCATTAAATGCAAATGGGTTGGAAGCTCCCCCTTTCTTGTTAGGTAGGCTGAGTCCTGCCAACTACCAGTGCCAGGTGCTGCTGAGGCAGAATGAACTATTCCCCCCCCCACCACAGACACAGCAGTCTTCAGCTCTGCAAGTTCGTTAAAATCCAGCTGGGTCTCAGACTGTCCCTTTGTGCTGATCTTTTTTATGAAGGAAATAGCATTTTGCAGTTTTCTGGTCCCATTCAGAGACTTGTGAAGGAGCTGTGTCTGGCTGTTCCTTGTAAAAGAAGCCCTGGATGCAAGGGATGGAGGCACCCAGCTTCAAGCAGGGAAGGATTGGCCAGACCAAGGGAACCTGGTTGTGTAGGTCATGTCCTGACCCAGTCAGCACCATCTAAGCTGAGGGGCCCTGCTGCTTCCCTTTGGATTGTCTCATGTGTCCTGTGTAATGGACAGGCCTTCACCTCCATACATTGCTCCTGGCCTGAGAACCATCCTGATGGAGTGAGAGCAACTTTTGGCTATACTGGTCAAGTGCTAAAATCCTGAATATTTCTCCCTTCCAATTAGGTCAAAGGTGCCCAAGGCTCTGGTGGTGCCAGGCAAGGCAGGGTGGTAGACACTCAATCCCCTGGCACTTTTTAACAAGGAGGCCTTGGGACGAAATGTTGCGTTGGCTGTGTTGGACCCTTAGTCCGCTGAAAGCTGCCCACATCCTTTAGAGCACGATGGGACTAGCCCGCTCCTACACACATCTCCCTTTGTACATGGTGGTAAACACAGAGGTTGCAAGCTCAGGCTGAAACCAACATAAGTGAACAAATCTTTGAGATGGCTGGGGAGGAAAGGACATCCTGATGGTGGTGGTCTTGTCCCTGATCCCCATTGCATCTCTAGTCTTTCCCATCCCAACTTCTACCTCCTTAAAATAGACTCCAAAATGTCCCAGGAAATGGCCAGTTGTTTGGGCAGACTGGCTTGTGCTCTAAGTGGTCAACTCCAGTCCAAACACATGGATCCCATTGTGGAAAGACCAGAACCAGGCATCTGGCTGACTGGAGGAAGGTCCTTGGAGCTCTTCTCCAATGGTCTGAAAGAACAAGGAAGGTCAGAAATCACTGGTTTGTGAAAGCAGCTACTGGCAAGTAGGGAACAGGACTTAGGGGATGGGCAGAAGACAGTGACCTCTCAGTGAGGAGGTGAAGCTCTCAGCAATGAAAAATAATGATCAGAAGAGATGAACTGTCATATCAGAGAGAAACAGTGCCTGTGCACAGCTACGGGCTCCTGTTCTTGGGACTATCAGCTGAGACAATCTTATTTCTTTCCTCTTTGAGCAAGCTTTCATATTTAATCCCTTATCAGTCAGTTTGTGCCAGCACAGCACAACATGTGTCTGTGCAGCCTGAGTGGGCAGAGGTCCTCGGGAGAGATGTGTTTCCAAACATCCAAGGGTAGAAATCAGCCTTGAGAAATAAGGTCTGTAGGTGGGTTTAATGAAAGGAGCTTTTGCAGAAGCCCAGAAAGCAAGTTTGCAGCTCCATTGGAGGCTGATGTGGAGGATGTGACTTCCTCAGACTCAGAGGAGGGGGAATAATGCCCTAAAAATCCTTGCAGTGAGGAACACTTGGGCCCATGAACTCAATATTTACCTACTACTTCACACACCAGACAGGGTTTATGTATAGAAATTTGCCCGTATTAATCTACCCCAATGGCCCCTCTGCCTGTTGTACACACAAGCTTATTCAAGCAGGAACCGAGTCCTGCCCCTCTCCCCAGTGCAAGCACAACCCATTGGGGGAACATCAAGTTTTCTTAGCTTGTGCAAAAAATGTTAATAATGAAGCCACTCAGTCGACATAGTTTCCAGCTTCTTGGAAAACTAAAATATGATCCTTTTTTCTTCTTTATTAAAACAGTACAAGGATTTATTATTCTATCCCTAAAGAAAGGGCAGGGCAGAGGTGATTAAAGCAGAATTTTCAGGCAGCAGCACCAGGCTCCAAGCAGCAGCCCAGACGGATTGGCCGCCTCAATAAATAAACTTGCTGCAGACAGGAAAGTTGTTGTCTAACGCTCAGCAGTGCCCTGCAGAAGATGTGATATGGGGAGTGTATTTGCCACACACATTTCACGTCATCTGAACTAGACCCTGACAGCAAGTAAAAATAACACTGAGGAATCTGATCACCCTGGGACTGGATTTTGTCAGCAAATGCAAGATCAGGCATCACGTGTGTGGCAAGAAGTGCATGTTGTGGGTGCGACATGGTGGTTCCTGCCACAGAGGTTTGATGTGGTGTCGGCTCCTGCTGGAGACTGTGGGAGAACTTCTGCTCCAGTGGAAGAGGGACTTTATGATATTGTCTTGTTTCCAAATGGTGGTGAGCCCGGAGCCCCTTGGGTTTGTCACTAGTGGTACCACTTTAGACTTATCTACAACAGATTTCCTTTCCCATTTAATTGCCTGTTCACACAGTCTGTTAATGTCCTCCTAGAGCTAGTCATATTTTGCTTTTCTCCTTACTACTTTGAATAACTTGCTATCACCAGTGAATGGTGGCACTTTGCTGCTCATTGACTTCTCCAGGCACAGTCTGCTGGAGACCTCTCCACCATGAGATCTCACCATTCACCTCTGCCTCCTCTTCTCCACCTGCTATCAACTACCAGTCCATGCCATGACCTTTCTTTGTCCTATCCTCTGTTCTCTCAATTTCCTTAAAACTTTTGATAATGATTTTGTAAAAAGCCTTTAGAAATCCAAGCAGACTTTAGCAATTAGATCAGCCTTGGCCCACCTGCTTGTTGTCCCTTTTAAGGTCTCCAGAAGCTTGATTAAGCAGGATTTCTATCCAGGGCAGCCACATTAATTCTTCTCAAGCAGACCGTGTTTACCTAGGTACCCACTCATTCCTGTCTGAACAGAAGGAGAGGAAGAAAGGAGGGAAGGAAGGAAGGAAGGAAGGAAGGAAGGAAGGAAGGAAGGAAGGAAGGAAGGAAGGAAGGAAGGAAGGAAGGAAGGAAGGAAAGTGGGTGTATGGAGGTTTCTCGTCTGCAGCCGCTTTCCCCCTCATGGAGCAGCCGTGTATCTCTCCTGCGCCCTCCTGTCTGACTGCAGCCTTGGAAATAGCCTGTCTTTCGGGAAAGCATCAGCACGACTTTTGCATGGCAAGAGTGCCCTCTAGTGCAGACCCAGAGCTTCCTCTCCTTCACCCCGACCTTGGTGCACCTCTGGAAAGGGGCCCCTGAACCTCACCCCCAGGCCTTAAAGTAAGTGAACTCCCCATGGATAATCTTCACTGATTGAGTTGGTGATGCCTGGACCACGGGAAAGGCAAGAAGGAAGCAGGACAGGGAATGGTTGGTTTAGAAGTTGTCCGATGCTTTAAAAAAATTCAAGTTATTTTAATACTTTTCAAATAGGTCTGAGATTTCAGCACTGTTATGGACACTTCTTTTCAGACTATTTCTTTCAAGTTTTGCACACTTGATGTCTGGGAAGAAAGCCAGGTGAGAAATGTTTCCCATTGGGTGTCACTGAATAGTTAGGCAATACCAAAACATGTCACATCTGCTGGATGTCATAACAGAAACCCAGATCATCTCCTGAAGGAGAAACTCCCACTGAGATGAGCCCAGCTCATGCGGGAAGGCTTCCCTAAAGGGAAAGGATGGCTGGTGCACCCATGGCAATCACGGCAGACTAGAGCAGGGTGCCAGGCCACCTCCATCCTATTGTGAGTACTGGTATCAGAGGTATTGTACTGCAGTGATGGTAGACAGGGCTGTGGTCCTGGGACATACCCTCAGATGAAGTGTTCAGGCACAGGGGATTGCGTGGCTGTGAACAGACATCACCCTCTGAAGCACCCATCACTCAACCAGAGCACGTTGCACCAGGTCTGGCCAGAGTTTTACTGAGACAGGCATATTGTCAGCTCTGAAGCCACCTGGCCCAGGGTAGAAGTCGTCAGGATTGATGACTTGAGTCAGTCATGACCCTTTTTATTTTCTGCTGATATGATACTTGTGGAATGGTATAAAGTCTCCATATGGGCTCTTAACATAATGCAGGCCAGTGTCCTCCAGGCTGGAGGGTGTAGCAATGGGTGTCATCAAGAAGTTTTGGTTT
Source organism: Scolopax mira (assembly GCA_004320125.1). Lineage (NCBI taxonomy): Eukaryota > Metazoa > Chordata > Aves > Charadriiformes > Scolopacidae > Scolopax > Scolopax mira. The sequence continues at coordinate 13,262 of BJBW01003999.1, forward strand.
TCTTTGCCATGCCAGGTGCAAAGTGTAGTGCTGTGAGTGGACATTACCTAGTTAGTGGAAAAGGAAGACTTTGAAAAACATGGCCAGGGGAGGCAGGCTGAGAGGAGGTGCTTTTCCTTCAGAGGACCTTTCTGAAGCTATTTTCCATCGAGCCCAGAAGGCTGATCTTGGAGCGGTGCCAGCAGATGAGTTCAGGCAGAATGAAGTAAAAACAGCCTTTCCCCCTAGAATATGGATGATTTGTCTACACTGATTTTTGACAATTCCTTCAAGCTGAGTTGGCTTTCAGGGAAAATGCTAATTTTCCTTTTTTTTTTTTCCTCTTTAATCAGAGAAAATTCTAGTCTGCTTTCCATTTTGTGAGCTGTTTCTCTGTGGCTATTTCTAATACCCTTCCATATCCAGCTGAGATGGGACAGGGATGCAGTGCCATACCAGTAGAGGTGCTGCTCTCACCCTGGAAGCCATTGCCTTGGGTCCCAGCCTGGGATTAGAGGGGCTAGAGCCCACGACTAGTCTAGGGAAGCCAATTTCTCTCTCTCTGTCTGTCTCATTTGCAAAGTGGGATAATGGCCCAGTCCCATAGCCCAAAAGTGATTCTCTGCAGCAGGAGACCAAGGGTTTTTGCTAAATTTCCTTCAAAAATCCCTAAATGCAGCTGCTCTAAATTATACCGTTTAGACTAATATGACACTGTCCGTGAAAATTGCATTTTCCCAATTGTTGGCTTCTCCTGAATTTGGGAGCATGCTAATTTTCTAGAGCAGCTAAATAGTTTCCTCTGATGATTAAAAAATGAATAATAATAGCAGTGCCTGCCTTCCCGAGGCTCATGTAGGACTTACCAGCAAGAAATTAAACACAGTAGGAAATTCCTTGAAAGAGTTAGAAAACAAATGATTGATACAATCTCTCCCTCCCTCCCGGCTCTGTGATCTGCTTTTAGAATGATTATTAAACACAGCAAAATTCATTTGGTGCTGTAACATGAACAAGACAAATTACAGTCTCTGGAGCTCAGTTAATTGCTAAAGAACATACTGACCCTGTGCGGGTTCATCAGTTATGGTAACTAATGAAGAGAAACATAAGCTGTGCTACGTGGGTCTGCAGCACGACTGCCCTCCTGCTGCACACAGAGGCAGGTCCACCTCATCCCCCACTGCTCTGGGGTAAATGGTGTGAAATGGAGCATCTGCACCACCTTACTGGGAAAAAATAAAAGGATGAGGATGCCCAGGACCCATTGAAGGGACGAGCCATTCAGTGATCAGACTACCACCTTCAGTGTGCTGCAGTTACCCTGAAGGGTCTTGCTAAGGCATCGAGTCTTCCTGAGATGGGGATCATCTCACCTAACTTTAGAACTTCAGAAATAATCTAGATTACCGATTCCAGCAAACCTTGTGGGAATGTTCTGTATCCTGACAACCAAGGGCAATTTCCCAGTATGATCCCAAATCTCATGGCAAGTTAACCTTGAAAGATTGCACTAAAAATCTCTGAGTGATACATAGGGATGGTGGGGTTCAGGCCAAATTCAGTTGATCATTTTGATTTTTTTGGTGTCATCACAGAGGTGGAAGTTTGAGATTTGTGTGTGGGCACTCAGTGCAGCCTCTGTGCATCACAGGAGTCATCACGATAAATTCATGAGTGCTGACAATGCTGCCTGCACTTTCATAAACAGACCCTTTGCTCTGTTTTCATCAAAACACACCAAAATTCTTTTTTTCTTTTTTTTTCTTCTTCCAGTTCTATTGTATTAGACCAAGATGTAAAATTATTAATAGAATAGTCCATTAATTTTATGGTATTTTTCATTATTCAATTATTTCCTCCATTATTCTTCCACATTAAATCTGAATAATTTATTCAGTGAATTTTGCAAGCAAAATGTTCAGTGCATAATTTTCTCCTTTGTTAATATTCTCCCAGTTCTAATTGTCCGTGAGAATTTGATCTAATGCTCTACAGAAGAGCAACCTGAAGACAAAAGGCCCAACACAGTGCAGTGCTGAACATGACTGCTGGTTGTCATTCCCCATTTAGATCTCCCCATTTAGGCTCCCCCGAGGTGTGTGTTGTGAAGCCAGCAGAAGGAGGCATCAGGCTGTACCTGGCATGGGAGCCAACAGTAGCCCACACTGCACATGAAACAGAGTCATTCCCTTTGAGAATGCAGTACAAAGCCTGGAGAAGGGCAGAGCAGGAAACTGGGGACGTGCACAGCTCCCTTTTCTCAACAGCATTTTCTCTGACCCCGTGAAAAGAGCTCACAACCCCTGGGGGGAGGTTTGACTGGATATTAGGAAAAAATTCTACACTCAAATGCTTTTTAAGCATTGGAATTGGCTGCCTGGGGAAGTGGTAGAGTCACTATCCCTGGAGGTATTTAAAAGACAGGTAGATGCAGTGTTGATGAACATGGTTTAGTGATGTTTTTTGTCAATGTTTAGTTGATGGTTGGACTAGATGATCTGAAAAGTCCCTTCCAACCTGGGCAATTCTATGATTCTGTGATATCAAAATGAGAGAGAAACAACTTCTTTCCCACCCTGTGCATCAGATCTGTGATCTCCACTGGAAATCTCAGAAAGAAGAGGCAGGTTGGCCCTCCTGGGGACACATTCTGCACATTGCCTGCAGCCCCCAGCCCATGTAGGACCTCCAACTCACCTCGTATCACTGAGCCCCCATGCTGGCCTTTGGGCATGCTGGAGTTGCCCCCATGCAGTGTGTGTGGATTGAACACCCTGTGCCCAGCCCAACCATCACTGTCTGTCCCCTGGCACCAACGATGGAGTCCTGTGGTTGTGGAGCTGCTGGAGTCTGCAGCTTGGGTTCTCCTACAGCACTGACACGCACAGCCTGAGCCACAGGAGGGTGATGCAGGTGTGCAGGACCAGCTCAGAGCATGATGGGCTACCACTCACCTCCTGCACGTGCAGACTCAGGCCCGGCAAACACGGGCTGTGTCCACATCGTACCTAAATCCTCTCCTGTGGAAAGCAAAAACTACAAGCACTAGGTAGTGATGATGTTAAGGGCAGAATTAGCCCTGTCTGTATTTGGCTGCCTGACAGGCTGCTGGCTGCCCAGAGGCAATCAGCCGTTAGAGAGCAGCTCCTTCTGCTGGTCATTCAGACCATTTGACTCATGTCAGGATGGACTAACAGCTCTCTGCAGGTACATCTGTCTTTCCTACACAAGGAGCATAAGCAGGTGACCAGAGGCCAAACTTTGAGAAGGCACAAGTCAGGTGAGCCCTACCCCATCACGAATAACATCCATGATTTCTTTGCAAAAAAAGCGGGTCAAGTTTTAGCTTCAGTGAAGATTTGTTGCCAGTTTTCTGTTGTGCAGTTCTCAAAAAGACCCTCACTCTGCCTGGTATCTGCTAGCAGTTACCAGTTTGTTTGGAGAACTTCCAGTCCAGGGAGTGCCCAAGAGCAGGGACTGATCTGGTGGGAGACCGGCAGCACACAGGCTGCTTCCTGACATCAGTGAATGAAATGGTTTCAAATGACAGAGTAGAAAATAGTAAATAAGGAACTTTTAAGTCAGAGTAATCTTTGAGCCAAAATTTTGGGGAACATTTGAATTCACCATCATTTCCATAAAAGCCTCAACCATTGTTGGAATTTTTTTAGCAAATGAGGTGAAGTCTCACAATTTCCCAAATGAAAACCACAAGCAAACTGAGCCCTTTTGTTTTCATTGAAAACCATTGACCAGCCAGTCACCTTCACTGTTTACTCAGCTCAGCTGCCCCTGCTGTTTTGTAGACAGTATTCAGTTAAAATGCGACACAGTTAACTCCGAGTTAAGAGACTGCCAGAGCCACCATGAACTCAGTGTTGGCATTATAACAGTTACAATTCAGGGAACAACATTTTTCCTAGCCTAGCCAATAAATTAGTGGTAGAAATAGTGGTAACATGAAGTAGTAAAAATAGAGTCCCACAAATGCAAGTTTTCCATGGTAAAAGCTAATAACTACTATTTTCTAAAATAACATATTGGTGCTTACCAGCTCAGCAGAAACACATGAACTATATGAAACCATTGCAGAGTTCCCACCAACCCACACGAACGGAGATTTTCCGATTCAAAAGTCTCCAGAAAGAGATCTATCTCTAGTCACCTAGAGGAGCCAAGTCACCAGTTGGAAATGTCCATGCTAAGTCCTGCAGAGTGTGAAGGCAATAACAGCTTCAGCCCCTGCTCTCCAGGGAGGGGAATGTCACCCAGGGACTTTGCTGAACTGCAGTTGCATTTTCCCTTGGTGGTTTGCGGTTTGTAATGGCCATTTGGAGGAGCCAACAAAACCCATCCTGGAACCTGTATCTCGGGAACTCTAGCTTCTACGCAGGGGTGTCTGTCTGAGCCATAACTGGTGCCTCTGGGTTAGACCCAGGGGGTGTTTCTCTCAGCAGATCTGGGGCTGCCCTAAGCACTGCAGGGGTGACTTGGAGAACTTCATTCATAAATGTTTGCTCATGCAGGGGGAAATAGTCTTTACTACTGACAGCAAATGTTGCTTCATCCTTGTTTATAGTGCCGGAGATCCTGGCTTGGATAGAGAAGAGGAGCAGGGAGACCAAGGGAAGTCTTTCACATGCCCCAAGACAGAACAACATCTTGTTTTTTCACTCCTATGGAAGACTCACCAGGGAAACATTAAAGGTATTGTCAGGTGGGTGGAGTTCCCCTTCCTCCTGCCTTGTCCAAAACAGATGTAAAAATATCAACCAAAGAAAGAACGCTCATCTAAAGGCTTCACACATTGTCCCTGCCAAAAACAAAGTGTTAGGATTGCAATCAACTACAACCCATACACTAGAGGCACACAGAAATAATGAGTTGAATTCCCTTAGTAGGAAGTCTTGTATTTTTAGGAATCTCTAAGAAAACACAAAGTGTAGATTAAAAATATTTGCCATGCAACACAGAAACCACCGTAATTCTGACTTTGCTGCAAAAACTGAGCAGAGGACTCAGTGGCCTGAGCAAGGAGCATGATGGAGCAAGGTGTTTGCAGTGGCCTTCAGGTCGGATGTCACCTCTGGTTGCAATACCTCTGAAAATAGTTTTCTTACCAAAGCCTAGACATGGAGCTTATAACAGAGGGTGGAAGCCAAGAAAATAAATGAAGGAAAGATTTTGTTTCCTTAAAGTATTATTTCATGTGCAGAACAAGTGAGACACTGCAGTAATAGTAATGTCTGATGAGTACAACCACAGACACAAAGACACTAAAAGGAAATATCTTTTTTTTATTGAAGTCAAAAAGCAGAAAACAGACTTGATACTTACTGTATAGTGCAGAGAACTTGGGAATCCACCTAGTACTTCGGAGCCATTAATTATTGCTTAATTAGAGCATGTGATAGCAGTTAGTGGCTGATTCTCCTGAGAGATACGGATCTGGGTACAGAAATAACAAGTTCCTTACACAAGGGGCAGCTGATTATTTTGGGGAATGGAAGAGAAGTGGCTGATCTAGTGTGTTGATGGACAGGGTATATGATCCTGCAGTAGAGCAACATGAACATCCCTGTGCTAACACCCATCCCAGTGAATGTTTTTAGGGAAATTAAAGGGAAGAGGAGGTGACCTGCAGGAGAAGGTGTGGTGCTGGCACTGAACATACATCCCTGTGGACGACAGAGAAACCTCTCTTATTATCAAAGGTGTCCTTTAGGGAAGTTGCCACCAAGCACTTGGACTTCTGAGCGGCCACCCCAATTCGAGGCAGACTTCCCAGGCTGGGGATTTGCTTCACAGTGAGGGGTTTCCATGGGGTGAATCCATCAAGAACAACAAGGTTGGGTTTGGACTCATTCCTGCTCAGCTCTTGGCAGTGGCACAAGAGAAAATCGTTTCCAGACTGCCATTTTGGGTTTGATGGTGCTTCCCAGACCTGGGCAGATCACGGCAGGTGATGGTGGGTTGGGTAGACATGGGATAGGCATGGAGGGCCAATCTGGGCAACAGACCCTATGCAAATTGCTGGGCTCCAGGGCCCAGGTACCACCCTGCACCCATGGGGACAAGCCTTCGGGACTATTTTGCATCTTTTATGATATGGCATTAATGTTAATGTAACAATTGAAACAGATGATCAGATAAAAGCCTTCAAGAGACAATAAAACAATCTTTCACTTGGAGTCAGCTACAGCTGTTCTCTATGTCCCAAAGTACAGAGACTATTTGGATTGTGGCCTCAAGGAGACAAAAAAAAATTATTTCTTGATAGCTATCAAAACCCATCCATTTAAAATTGTTTCTCTCATGCAAAAGTCAGACATTTGAGTTAAAACAAGACTTTGATTTGCTTTTTTTGAGGTACATGCGTATACTTTTCAGAGTGTTTTTTAGAATCAGAAGGTACAGCTTGCTTTGTCCCACCCGCTCTGTCTCTAGCCATCACCTTTATCCCTTTAATAGATGTGTTTGAACACAATGATGTGTCCTTTCAGCATGGCTCCTGTTGTCAGACTTGACTCCAGTTGTTCAGGACTTTCTTCTAACTCCTCACCAGCTCTGTTCACTGTTGTCTATACATCTCTGGTTTTGTGCTATCATTGCTCTTCAGACATCCCTTCCTTCCCTAAAGTTTACTCTGCTGTTTAATTTCTAAAGATCAATCACTTTTCTTCCAGCCTGGCTTCACAAGCCAAGCTTTTCATCTCCTCCTGGGGAACAGGCTCCTCATGCCCCTTTGTTGCACTTGCTCCAATTTTTACTCACCTTTTTGAACTGCAGCTGTACACAACGTTTCAGATGAGGTTTGATCAACAGCTTGTACAGCAATCATAACATGCGAAACCTGTGGAAATGCTTTGTCTGTTATTGCCTCATACCTTTCAAGGGTTTCAGTTACATCATGACAGTGGTAATGCAGTGACTATATTTGAGTATTTCTGTACTTCTCTTGCTTCCAGCTGGAAGCCCTATAGTGTAGCAAAATTCTAGTCCTGAGCCCACAAATGCATGACCTAAAGCCTTACTTAGGAATTTCAATACATTTCTATTGGTCCAGTCCTCAAAGTCACCAAATTCTTCAGATCCTCCACTGCACCACCCTTGCCTTCCAGTTCTGTGTCAGCAGTAATTTCATGACCTCACTCCTGCTTCCTCTGCCAAGGGTACTGAGGAGGAGATCAATTTGATCCTCTCTAAGGCTGAGTCCTGAAACCTCAGCACTCCCCTCCCCAAGCCCGACAGCTCCCCTTTCAGCACAATGCCTGTGTGTTTTTTCCAGCTAAGTCTTTAGCTCCTTACAATTCTTGCATTAATCCTCATCTTTTCCAGCTTAAATAATAATTTCCCAGGAGGCACTGTATCAAATACTTTACTGAAGTCCATGCAGATGAGATCTGCATTTCCTTTGCCTCGAATATCTGGTATCTTGTTGAAAGAGAGTACTGGGTTAGTCTGTCTTGAGCAGTCTTGGATAAATGTGTCCCTTTTCCCCCAGTCTCTAACTTCACATCTCTCATCTTTCTTTTGAAATTTGTTTTAAATTTCTATTTACCACAGGGGTCAAACAGCACTGTTCCTGCAGTTTCCATACCACTTTGTTCAGTTCAGCAGAGACATTCACTGTATTACGTGCTCTGATTCAGGCTTAGTCTCAGGCATGGGAATGTCCAGTTCAAAACTCTCATTCATCAGCCTTTTCTAATGAAAAGTTCATCTACTAGTGTGGAGATGTTACACCTCATTATTTTAAGCCTTGATCCAACCTTGCTCTCTGGTAGCCCCACATCTTTCCTCATCCTTCTGTTATTTGTAAACCTAACACCACCTTTTCTATTAGGACCCCACAACGCTGTGGCGTGGTGTGATCCTCCTCTGCTGTCTGCTCTCCTCACCTCTCTCACGGAGCCACCTTTGCTGCTCAGCCCTTTGCTCCCTTCCTCAGACCTCACCACTTGCTGCTCATATCCTTCCTGAGGTTATTTGTGGAGAAAGGAGACTTCCTGAACATTTCCTCCCCCCTCCAGTAAGTTGCAAATTCCATGCTTTTGGACCTTTCACTTAAAGAAACCCCACACTTCCTCCACATTTAGCTGAGTCTCTGTGTCTAGTTGATTTCTTTAAATAGTTTTCTTAGTTTCTCCTAACTTGCTCTTTTTGAAACCAAAACCCCACTTATAGGCTTAGTTGTTTTTTTTCCTCTTCCCTTTAATTCAAACTGAATAAACTCCTGATCACACAATCCAAGGTTATTTTCTATAACCAGTTCCTCTATACACTCTTTGTCCCGTGCCAAAACCACATCTAAAATAGCATCCACCTCTTATTGTTTCCATGACTAATTGATGAAGAAAGTGGCCACTGTTCCATCCAGGAATACCTGGCTCTTTCTATTAATAGGACCACTCATCCCCCAATCTATAGCCTATAAAATGATGCTTACTGCTATTTTCTTGCTACCAGACTTCTCAGTACAGATCTCTGACTGAGATCTGTAATTCTTTCTACAGAGAATCTTGGATGGATTTTATGTTGACTCTTGCTATGTAGGGATACAGGTTTAAGGAGACCTACAAGAAGATCTACAATTGCTATCCAATATTCACACTAGAAAACTACTAAAAAGTGTGCTCAAATTTACTTAAATAACCTGTGTCCCTATTGCAGCTCTGCAGTGAGATAGATGGTTACAGATGAGCTTATCTGGGAAGAAAATTCATTCATCGATACCTTTGAAAAATTATAAACCATCATTTCAGATTCTGAAATGTGTGGTGATTTTCCAGAACAGCGCTTGAACTAAGCATGCCCGTGGTTAAGTCATTCACCCATATTGTCATGTGTTGGACAAAGTCTCCAGGAGAACACATGGCGTGTTAGCTCAGCAAGGGCAGCTGGGCAGGAATTGGCCACTGGCCTCTGCTGGTATTGTGTCTCTAAATATGGCATTTATTAGCAGCAGTACCAGGGGAAGATAAAGTTCAGGTACAATGACAATGTCTAATTTTAATAGACTCTTAATTTCAGTTTTCCCAGCTTAACAGTATTTTAAATCACACTTTAACTTTACAGTCAAGTGATTTCTACAACCACAGAGCGCAAAACACAATTAGATTATTATTCCATGTTTACTGAGCCTTGCGGTCTCAGAACCACTAAACAGGGACCAAATCCAGCTTTGTCACGGGATGTCATCTGCCTATTTCCATATTTTCTGAGAAAATAATCAGTACTTGAGGCAGATGGTGAGACAGTCTCCCTGCAAAGGGCTCAGCAGCTGGAATGGGTTGGGGTGGTACCCAAAGGATGCTGTCGTGGGTATTTTCATAGGTGATCTGTCCACCCATCATCCCCCTACACCAGTGCCTGTGTTAGCCAGACGGACCCAAAACACCCAGAAAATGCTTCGCTTTTTGAAAATCTGCGGTTGCCTTTGGACCACTAGGGGGAGGCGCCTATGCTGATGGAGCTCCGGAGCCCAGCAAGCGCTGTGACTTTAAAGCGTTTGTAGATAACATGAAAACATCAAAAAGGAACTTGAATCCGTGTTACCGGGCTGACAAATGGCAAATGAAATATAAAATAAAAGCTGTCAAATAACAAATGTGCTGCTGAGGGTATGGAGAGGAATCGGGAGGGAGGGGAAGGCTGTGGGCTCAGCGTGCTGTTGGTGACGGTGGGGAAGGAGCTGGGGGGAGCATGCCACAGAAGCAGCCGGGAAGGGAGATGGGTTTGAAGGAGAAAAGATGCCAAATCCCTAGAAATTGCCCTGAAAATTCCACTCTCTGTCAAGCATAGAGGGTCCCCCAAACACCAGGCTTTTTCCTGCCTGCATCCCCCAAGACAAAAAAAAGCTGTTCCCCAGGGATGGCCTCGTGAGGTAGCAGGGGAGTTATGAGATAGCTTCAGAGCTGGATCAACTTGTGGGAGCAAATGGGCTGTTGGCCCTAGTCTGGTTTATTCTCAGCTTGGGACAGAGGGGAACCTCACCCAGCAGCACGTGCAGGGAAATGATTTGGGCAATTGGATTTCTCCCAGTCTCCAGCACAGCAACGCTGAGAAAGAGGAGGAAGAGAAAAGAGACTGCGGTGAGACAGGTCAAGGAGAAGAACTATGGAGAACAAGTCCCACATTTCAAAACTGCTCTGGGGAAAGAATTTTCCAGCTGTGGCATCTGCCCCTCAGTTTCATCAAACTGTACATAGTCATTCACCCATTCATGTACTTTACCCTCTCTGGCATGAGTCAGTGTCATTGTCACCATGTGTGCAGGGGGGGGAAACAGCTTCCGTCACGTGCTGCCTGCCATATCCATCCCAGCACCCAGCCTTTCCCTGTCTGTCACTTTGTTATGGGAAATGTATGGCAATTAGCAGCTCAGGCTTCTGACTGTTTCCTGATTTTTGCTTTTTCTTTCATATATTATTCATTTTTTCCTACTTGTATTAGATGTTTGCAAGTCTTCCTGCTTTGAGCTGCGAAGAGAGTATTGGGCTTGAAATATGTGATGGTGATGACATCTTGGATTTTTTATGCTAGTGTTTGCTTGAGTAATTTTGTGTATGAAAATGGAATTGATGAGCCAGGACTAGAGGGGTGGGATCTGTGAACCAAGCTCCATTGCTGCCATGGGAGCTCCTGGATCCCACCCAAAAACAGTTCTGGAGGGTGCTCCCAACCCACTCTGTGCACAGGCTCCTTCCCGTCCCAGGCCAGGTGTACCTGAGAAGTGTAGGATGCTGTGGAAAAATGAGGTCTGAATGTTTTAATATGATTAAGAGATTTTTTGTATACTTTCTGCAAAGTGTCTGTCCTAAAAGGCCCCTTTTATGGGCAAAATAACCAAGCTTTATTCACCCAAAATAGTAAAGATTGTGTCCTGTGTCATTGAAAGAATTCAATTGTTTCTAAGAAGATGCCTCCCACTTCTGCAAAATCCTTTAGTCTGTTCCCATAGGATCTACTAACAAAAATGGATAAATAGGGTTTTTTTAAAAAATATTTTAAATAATTAATAATTTAAAAAAATATATTTTAGCAAGTTAGCTCATGCCCATTAGCATTTCTAAAAACCTCTATTTCCATCAGCACCTGCAATGAGCTGCTGTGAGGCCCTGGAGTGAAGTATTTCCTGGAGAAGACTGACTGGATGGGCAGCATGTCCAGGCAGAATGGCTGAGAAGCACATTTCCTCACTCAAATGCCAAAGCTAAGGTGATATCAGAAGGAATATTAACAGCACAGACTTCAATATAACTTTTATTTGGAAACTGCCAGGCAGTGATTTAAAAATGCAGCATCTAAAAAGATGTCTGCCTTTCAGCATTTAAACAATGATTTTAAATTCAGTTCACACATCAATAACGTCCTTTGAACACGGGATCTGGCATTTATTTCACCTGGAGTTGCAAGTGCTGGGCTCTTGTGAAAATAGGGTCTCAAGAGCAGAGCTGTCCACAATCCTATTAAAAAAATCTTGCTCTTAAATTTTTGAAACATGCAACATGAATTTTGAAGCCTTCAGTGCTAGACGTATTCAATAGTCCTTTAAAATCTGATTATGGCCCAGGCATCAACATCCTGTTGTTTCAAACAGAGACTGTCAGAGAATGGAAGATTTTCTTAAAAAGTTTTGAGGAAGGAACATACCTACAGGGACAATTCTTGCTTTTGTCAGAAGAATGAGGCCTCACATTTCAGCAGATTTTAGACAAAGAAAGGGAAGTCAAAGCAGGAAAACTTGTCTTATTTTTCAGAATAACCAAACCAAATTGCTGCAAATTCTGTATAGTGTTTAATTTGAAAGAACAGAAAAAGAACACCCTTGCTCAATATTTCCCTTCAATAAAAACAAAAGCACTGGTAATATTTTTTCCTCTTCCAACCATCCTTGAATAATACAGTGTTGATTTAAGTTTATAAAGCTATTTACTGTTTTAACCTGAACCTAAAACCTATTTATTGTTTTAGTGGTTATCAGCATTTTATCATGGATCTAGAGTGGGTTTGACCACTCTTAACTGAGCTTTTGCTTAATTCAGGTCTAGTGGATGCTGTTGTTGTGTCCCCAAAACCTCCCCCAGGAAGAACTGATCCCCAGGGTCAGGTATGCACCAGGTCAGTCCCTACACACTGGTTATAGAAACCTCCATAGGGACTTGGCTTTGCTCAGGCCTGTCCTGAAGGAATAATTATTTCAAAGTAGATCAAATCATGCCATGCGGGATGGACTGAGATGCAAGGCGGGGATTTTTTTTTGCCATTCCACAGAGTTTCAGGCCTGTGGGGAACCATTTCTAGAGGGGTCGGCCAGATGATGGGCTGCTGCTGCCAGGCAGGTTTGGGAGCAGAAAACATCAAGGGTTTTTGAGGGAGATCAGTTTTATATCTACCACTTGTCCAGATGCATTTTATTACAGTTGCTTTTCAGCTGTGTAGGAATTTTAAGTAGGATGGAGACTGGAAGGACCTGGCGATGATAATTAATGTGGGAGCTGGGACTCATCTGTGTGAGAAAACAATAACAAAGTTAAAGCATTTCAGCTCTGTCTGGAGCAATCTGCAGGCTTGGGATAATTCTGTTAAAAGGCCTAAAAAATCTTTAGCAATAACGCTCTGTGACATTGTATCCACACAAGAACCGAGGAGGAGGAAAAGCTGTCCTAAACAAAATGAAACAAAACCCAATAAAAATCTACATTTCCTTTTCTGATGGAAAATAGTAATGACACCAAGAGAAATGTGGAGAAGTTTAAAAGGATCCTGTGGTGGAGGGCAGAGGAGGTGGGGCAAGTGGTGAGTAGTTCTCTGTGTGTTTTACAACTTGGGCATCACAGGTTTGGTCCTTGCTCTACCTGATGAGTCCTTCACTGCCCACACTGGAAATGGTTCCTGGGGTTGTGCCCATGTAAGAGGAATATCACCTGATCTTTATATTCCTGCAGCTCTTGCACCTTCCTCCCACCACCTGTGGAGTGAAAATCAAGGTGATGGAGAAGGTCAGCAGCAACTCAGCTCCTGAAAGTCCTCAAAACGGAGCAGCAGCTCAGCATTGGAGGGACGCAGAGGCCGCTTTCCCATTGCTGGGAGAAGTCTGAGAGGAAAAAAAACTGCCTTTATCAAAATGTGTAGGTTTGGTTTGAGTCATGGCACAGGTCCATAGGCTCCATCAAGCAAGGCATGATGGCAAAATTGGACCCACCTCTAATAGGGGAGCCCAAACCCTTTAATATTAATGATTGTCAGGGTTTTGTACTCGGTACAGACATGCCTGGAACTACAGAAACAGCTCCAGGGAGTTGCAAGGTGTACAAAAAAAAAATTACATTAAAAACTGTCCAAATTGGAATAATTTAAAGAGAGTTTAAAAAGGGTATTCAAGAATAGACTTGTTCTAAATGTCTCCATGCTGATTTCACTGCCTCCAAATGTGAGGTACAGGTATTTGCGGAGTTATAAGTAGGTCAGTTATTTTTGTCACTCATTATTACTTGTGAAAAATGTGTGTAGCAAACGTACTAACATACTGTAGCAGCTGAATTTGGGACGCTAGCATTTCTTTAACACGTTTTTAGGATATGTCTAAATGACACAATTTCCTGATTGCAATGTAAAAGCCAATTATTTCCAAAGTCCAGTATATTAGGACATGCCTTATGAAACCCCATTCTGCTGTCACCAAACTGCCTCTGAAAATACCTATGTCAGTTTGCTGTTCTGTGGCTCTCAAGGGAGCTGGATGCACCTTGCTGAAGCCTGATGAGCTTGAGTCTCACCTGAGCTACAGGATTGTTTATTTTGCTGTTATTTACAGAAATGTGTTCTGCCATAAAAAGCCCATGGTACTCAAGACCGCCCTGGATGGGCATGTGTAGTGTCATGGTGGGATATATATCCTCTCACTTCGTTGGCTCCCTCCATAGTCAGCAGACACTTGGGCACCCTCAAAGAGGAATCCACCTTGTCTGGATGTGGCAGCTGAACCTTCTCTATGTAGCTTTTATCTCTATGGACCCAAGATGGAGATGGCCATCTTAGATGCTAATGTTAGGGGAGATGAATGTAGGTCTAACTGTAGGTCTAACAATATCAGCAGGGATACATCCACCAGCTGAGTGATGCCCTTGGGTCTCTTTACAAAAACCCTCTTGTAACCAGACGCCCTAGTTAAAGCGTGAAGAAGCTCAAGTAGCAGTGTCCAGGAGTAATTCCTGAATGTCTATCCACTGCAGAGGCTCAGATTTGGCTGGAAAACCACAAATACTTTTAAATAGGTCTGGGTTGGATACAGAGGCTGGAGAGAGCTCTTAGAAGAACCCTGAGCTGGTAGCACAGCTGAGCTTCTTGGGTAGATGAGGTGCAACTCAAGGGTCACCACAGCTACACAACAGCTGTAGGGACATGAGGTGTTACCTCCTGAACAAGAGCAGATGGAGACAGAACAGTTTGCAGGGATGTCCCTGTGGCGTGTGGATGGTTAGAGGAGAAAAATGAAATTCCGGGCCAGGTGGTGTGCGCGTTGAGCTGGGCTAATGGGTAAGGCAAAATGAAAGTGGCAGGTACACAGATTTTAGGAGAAATCAACTCTTTTTGGAAAGTTGCTGAATTATGCCCACTCATGCTCTTTGTTCCTGCTTCTTTCCAAATGGTAGGTCATCTTCCAGCATCCTTCCTTGAAGGGGCATCTGCGTCTGTTCACAGTCAGGAAAGAAAATTTTGCTCCTTTTTTAGTTTTCTTTAAAGTACAATGGATGACAAATATGTGAGTGTCTCCTGGATTAGGAGTATCCTAACAGAGAACTCCCTCTTGCTCTCTGACTGCACTTGCTTCCAGCAGTGCCAGCTGTGTCTGATACATGGAACATTCCAGCAAGAACAGAGTCACTTTTGGGCACAGAAAATGAACAGACACCTATGGTAAGGTCAGGTCAAGCCCACAGGACTTCACTGGGATTTCTCTCATGCTCCTTGGAGTGTGCAGGGGTGATGGAGGGAGGATGGGACTGAAGTCCCAGCACTTGGAAATGTCAGTAGCAATCCGGAAGTCAGTGTTTCTGCTCCTGAGCTGGCAATGTTCACTACAACTCAAAAGAAAATTTTAGATACTTTCCAGGTAAAATTAAGGAATTTTTTTCCCCACTTTCTCATTTTTGGACATGCTCTTCGGGTTTTTCTTCTTCCTTGGGGAAAAAGAAAAAAAAATTAAAAGAAAGTTTTTTTCTACTTCTTGCACTGTAGTCTCTGCTAAAAGTCTGGCCTCAAGGCTAAATTGTGACACAGAGCCCCTCAGAGTGATCATTTTATTGCATTTTCTTTCAGGATTTTAGATTTCATGTCATTCAACTTCATAGAATATTCTTTGGTGTTCCAAATATGAAAATAATAAATCAGAAAATTACTTCTTTCCTCTAGTCCATTCATTATTTCCTATTACCTTACCTAGTCCCCATTTTTTTGTGAGTCATTCAAAACTTAATACTCCCCATCTTTGAAGTCAGTCTTCACAAGAGAGCCCTTCTCTTTCTGTAATACCTGTTTTGAGATGGAGTTATACTATTCAGAGATGCCTAAGGGTGATCCTCAAAAATGTTGAAACATCTAAATTCCACAGATATTGAAGGGAATGAGCTTTCTAAATGCTTTTGAAAAGCTGGGGCTTGTACTTCTCACATTAGGTGTATCTGAAAGCCCAGCTCTGAGCAGAACTGAATGCAGCCACAGGGATGACATGCAGACAATCTGGTCAGTGGTTTTAGGATGTCCTTTGGATTAATTTTTTTTTTCATTTATTCCAAAAAATCAGTCAAAAGGCATTTACAGAAAATTGTCAGATCCATTTGTACACACTTTCAAAGTGAATCTGTAATTTCATTCTAACAACTGTGTGTGAGCAAAACTTTGAAATACTGCTTCACTTAAATATCAGAAAAGTTGACCAAAACCAAAGAAATCACACGCGAAATTATAGAAGATATTCAGCAGGCAAACAAGGTGTTTGGTACTGAGCAGGTAAGCACTTGTGAGCAATCCAGAGCGTTGCTGCCCATTGCCTCTTTACAACACTAATGGACCCAGTTATCCATGGGAAATTTCCCATTCTCCTTGAATAAGGTTTACATCTCCCAAATGCCCCCCTTTTTGTTTAGACCTTTCCACTCATCTGATTTGACATTTAATATGTCTGAGATGGAGAAGTTTAACTCACGGTAAAACTTGGACTCTTATTAAGGTAGTACAGTGCCAGCACGAATTGGATTTGGCTAGGTATATATATATATACACACACACACACGTTTTTTTCCTGCCAGCTCAAGGAGAATGCAAATTACTGTGTGTCCAAACCAGTGGTAACCAACCCCCAATTAAACCATCACAGGCAGTCAAAAAGATAGCAAAAGAAAAGCACATCTACAGTGCTGGTGTAAGAGTATATTTAAACAAAGCCAGAGGTGCAGGACCAAGAAGTGAACATCATCTGCACAAGAAAGGAAACCTGGAGTTTCTTTATCTGAGCAAGAAAGCAACATTCATCTTAATTATGTACGAGCCTTGGTTCCCCTGTGACTCGGTCCCAGGAATTCTATGTAAAAGCAAAAGGTACAGCTCTCTGAATGCTATAGGGAATCCCTGCTTCCACACAGACACCAGCTTAAAGCTGGAAATTACATTTGAAAAAAGGGAAAAAAAAAAAAGAGGGTGGGGAGGTGCGGTAGCATAAAGGAATACTGTCTTGGATAAAAACTACTCTCTTCCTCTTTTTGCTTTTTTTTTTTTATTTTCTGTGTCATTTGCTTTGCTATCAAGTGGCAAAAAATCTCACCACCAAGGACATCCTCCTGACCAGGGGCTCCATATGCATGTGATGAGTTGGGGGCTGAGAACACCTCCAGGGGAAGGGACCAAGGCTGCTGCAAGGAGCCTGTGCTGGGCTGGGTGGGAGGAGTGGAGAAAATAATTCCAGACATCAACCCCACGCTGCCACAATAGGGCCAACAAACAGCCCCATCCCAGGAGGAGGAGAAGTGCTTGTGGATCATCTGGGATGATGTGGATCATTACATACTCCTCACCCCAGATAGAGGGATGTAGAGGAATGGAGTATTCCCCTATCCAGGGGAGGAATGGGAAAGGTTATTTTGTGAATAACCTGGCCCTGCCAGGAGACACCACTGAGCAGCCACATTCAGAAGGAGCTAGAAACACTCTGAATTGTGGACATGTTATTACCTCGATTCAGTGTCTTCAGCCACTGAGTGGTTTGAAATATGTCATGTCCTTCTGTTGGGCTGGCAGTGTTTAACAGGAGGCAAAACCTGACTTGAATCTGTATTATGTATTTTATGGGTTTTAAAAATACAAACAGAACAGGCTAATTCCAGACATCATTCCTCGTTTTCAAACCAGGCTTTCCTTTGCTGCAGCTTTACAAACCATTTTTAATAACTGAGATGAAACATCAGACTGTGACCTATCACATCACATTGCATCAGTCAAATTGTGTTACATCCGATAATGAACTACTGCAACTGATGTTACCCAACATGACAAGCCAAATATAAACCTAGAGCTGGAGAATTCAAAGAAAAGTGCAGTTTTGATAAGCCAAGATCTTAAAAATATCTGAGCTGCTTTTGATGGTGATTCTTGGATTTATTCTGAAGTCTAAAACCCTTGGAGAAATTGGACTGGCTGTGAGCAGGCATATTTTTCTAGACAGTTTTGAGGATATATGTCCTATAATTACTTTTAAAATAAACTTCAGCTACTGTTTCTACAGAAACAGCACTTTCTTGCATGAAGCGGGTAGTGGAAGAACAACAGGAAATCTAGGACCTAGAACTCCCTCTTGAAATTTAGGGTAATAATTGTATATGGATTTTATTAATCCAAACATCCAGTTTCAGGATGCTCCAGGGTAGTGGTGAATGCCTGTCAAAAGAAGACTGGGTGAAAATGTATGGTAAAATCAGGGCATTTATGACTTTTCATTGTCATGGGTTCAATTAGAAATTTAGTTGTATAGGAATTTTTACTAAAGGCACGAAAATATCATCAGTCAAGCCAAACCAACATTTTAGTGATTTTGCATTCAGAGAGCTTTATAGTTTTAGGACACAGAAAATATATTTTAAATAGATTTAGTTTTAGATGGAGTGTAATAAAAACATAAAGTCATTCAACTTTGAACTGAAATGAAAACTCAGTTATTTGCAAAGTCCTAATCCTTTTCCAAGAAGTAGCATCAGCTTCTTTTCCTACATCCACTGTATTTCAAGGGTGTGCACAGGAGGAAGAATGACAGGCCCAGATCCACGTGTAGTTCAGCAAAGTCTGAGTGTCCTGAATGTCCTGGCATGGTGTAGCCCAATTTACTTGTGGTTACTTTTGCTCTGGTTTAGTTCTACATTTCGTCATGGCTAAAAAAATGTGTACTTTGTATCAGTAGTATGATATGACTTGGAATAATTCCATATCTAGTAGGCATCCAGAATAGCTTTTCAGAAGAGGTGCTTATGCATTCAAGTTGTAGATATTCACTCATAAATACCTATTAAAAGGTACTATCTAAGAATCTAAATCTCATCGGTGATACTTTCTGGTCCCTCTGACGAGGAGGCCAATCAGGATCACCAACTGTCACAAAACCGTCATTATTTTGAACTGTGAAAAAGTCATGAGATCAGACAATTACGTTGTTAAGTGCTATTTTGGGTTGAAAACACATGGCAGCAGCTGCTTCCGTGAAAATTCAGTCAGAGCCCAGTTCCTGCTGTTCTGGGGCTTTCACAGGGAGGTTAAAAGACTGGGTGATAAGGCCATAAGGATTTTACATAACAAGTCATGAGTTATTCAAAGGAAAAATCATATTCTAGCTCAAAGTATTTTACTGTTAAAATGAAACAAAAATTGGAAACCCCCAAATTTCAAAACATCTCAGTCCATTTACTGGATGCTTTGATATTAAACAAATCTCTATCAAGTTGCATCTACTCTTAATATTTCTGTGTTTGTGGGAAAAAAATCACACATAGTATATACACTGTTTCTTATTCCTTTTCCTTTACTTCACACAAAAAGAGAAAAGAGATTGATAGAGCCGAAATTTGAAGCCAATCTCAGGGGATTAGTTTCATATTCACTTAGTTTCCTGTAAAACTTCTGCATTTATAGTTATTTTTAAAGAAAAACTAAGCTGAAGGTTGAAAGCCATTAGCAATAACTCACTTGGATTTTAACTCATACTGATGTTTACTTATTTTGATTTTAATGTATTCTGATATTCTTATGCCTTTGTTGGCATATTTCCATGTCTTCAAGGAGCTGAATTGTTCTTATTTGCAATACTGCGAGCAAGAAGGAATACAGAGTACCAGACCCACCAAATCATCAAGTTCCTTAAAATTCAATCTCCCCATTTGATTTCTACTGATAAAGATTTAGTTTAACTCCTTCAGAAATTTTGTCTTTGTCCAGTCTGGGGAATGGCAGGAATTGGTGCTCAGCACAAGAGGTTTGTAAAAACCCTACAAAAGCTGTTTGTGAAATAATAGCAGGTAACTCAGGCTATTGGTGCTCACCAGCTTCACCAAGAACAGAGGATGATGGTTTGTGTCCAGAGCTGTGACTCCAGACCACGGGCTGCTGGAGGGTAATTCCTGGCACTGCTCATGAAACCCCCGGGCACTAGAAAGCCGTGGGTCTGGTCACACACCGTGAGCAGTGACGATCTCTTCCTTATGCAAAAGGTACCAGAAAGCTCATAGAGGATCCTCAACTGCAGGGCTGACAGACAGTGCAAATTCAGCTGAGATGCAAGGGGAGCTATTTTCAGCCAGCAAAAATGTTGATGGTGTTAATGTTAAGACAAAATGTTGAGACAAGAGGTCCCCAGGCTCATCCTGGGTAAAGGCCTGTCTTTCAGATGCTGAGAGTTTTGCATTTCAAGGGAGCTCGGGGCTTTCTCCACTGGTGTGCCAAGGGCTGGATTCACAGCTCAGCTCCTGAGGAGGGGCAGAAGGATCTGCTTCTTCTTAGTGCCAGGAGGGTTTGAGCAGGACTGCTAAAAGCAACGCCTCTCCTCCACTGCATCTCTCATAGCGGTTCCTGCCCAGCTCTCCCACAGGTCTTCTCCAGGTCTGCCTGCCTTCAGCATGCCCTCCACGGCATGTTAGAGGTGAGGGACACACATTGGCTCATGGATACACCATGGCTGCATGTCCATGTCCAGCACACACCCTCACAGAGGTCTATGAAGATGATGATGGGCCTAAAACACCTCTTTTACAAGGAAAGGCTGAGGGACTTGGGGCTGTTTGGTCTGGAGAAGAGAAGACTGAGGGGGGTCTGATCAACACCTATAAATACTTAAAGGGTGGGTGACAGGAGGATGGGGCCAGTCTTTTTTCAGTGGTGCCCAGAGACAGGACAAGAGGAAATCAACACAAACTGGAACGCAAGAAGTTCCACCTAAACATGAGAAGGAACTTTTTCACTTTGAGGGTGGCAGAGCCCTGAAACAGGCTGCCCAGAGAGGGTGTAGAGTTGCTGTCTCTGGAGACATTCAAACTCCACCTGGAAACATTCCTGTGCAACCTGCTCGGGGTGGACCTGCTTTGGCAGGGGGATTGGACTTGATGATCTCTAGAGGTCCCTTCCAACCCCATATCATTCTGTGATTCTGTGATTCTATAATTAATAGGAAAAAACAGTTTCACTTTATTTAGGATTTATTATCGGAATGGTTTTGCATCTAAAAAAGTTATAGAACCTCTTTTGTTGGGATATTGAAACGTGGGGGAGCAATACTCAGCACTTCTCACAGCAGCGTGGTGCACTCTTGGTTAGAAGGTGTCAGCTGAGGTTGCACTTGCAAGTTCCCAGCTCTCAGGAGGTGACGGAGGGTGCCCCTGACTTGCACTGTTCTTCACAAAATTGGGACCAAGTACATATGCATGGACACCAGTAGCTTGTAATTGGCCAAAGGTGATTTTCCAAGGAGGCAGCCCTGGCTTGGAGACATCAGGAGATGACAGAACCAACACTTTCCACCGTAGTTTCTCCAGTAGTTTATGTGCATCACAATTAGAAACTTGAGCTTTATTTCTCATTTCAGTTAAGCCTGATTTCATCTTCCAAGCACTGGTCCAAGCCAAGTCTTTGTCTTCCAGGTTCGTAACCTCTTGCTATGCAATCTGTCTCCCCATGATCGACACAGTTAAATCACTTCACCTTCTTTTATAAACTGAGACTCAAATCCTACTGGACACGTTTGCTTAGATGTTGCTCCTCACTGGCACCTAGTACATCTCACCTTTTATCAAAGGAACTGATAACACTGAAAAAGAAAACCCAAAGTTGAAACAAACATTTGAGCCATGAAAGCCGTAAGACTGTAAATGTTCGTAACAGAAACCTGTTGTTTGAACCTTTGGCTGTCATTGCCTGTAACCACTCACCAGGAAGCTTCCCCTGCCATCTCCAAGACTATCACAACCACTGTATTACTGTTATCTTCCATGATTGCTCAGCATTAGTGGTTGTCTTGATACACACTGATATCCCCAAGTGCGGTGCTTCTTTACGACTGCCACATGGCACTGCAAACCATCAGCTGCAGTCTCACTTGATGGGAGAGCAGTGTCACCAAAACAGAAACAAAGCTGTGAAATCTGCTTGGAAATCTGGTGAAATACTCACAAATCTTCCCAGGTAAACTTCGCTACCAGTTCTTCATCTGCTTAGTGCAAATTAGCTGCACTTTGACTACACAAACTCCATTGCTCCCCCAGGTTGCAGTGTAGACACTCTGGCACACTCACTCCATCCACGCTATCAGCTGCAATCACCTCTGAATGTAAGAAAAGGAGGAAATCAGGTTTGTTCGAAATGGTCTGTTTTTCCATAAAATCCTGTTGATTGACATTTGCCATATTGCTAGTTCTGCTTTCATTAGCAGCTGGAGCTGATTCTCTTTTCCGTTATTTTTCCAGGACTGATGTTGGGTTGCGGTTTCCTCAGGTATCCTCCTTGCCCTCCTGGCTTACAATTACTACTGTTTTCTGGCTTTTGCATTGAATGAGTCAAAAATGAAGATCTCTAAGACAGAGACCCCAGTCAGCTCTATTAGGGCCTTTGGTACAAGCTACCTGAGATTGCTGATCTTAAAACTTTCTTGCACAACAGATGTAGCGTGATGTCTTATCTTTGGTTACTGATGGTCTTCGAAATACTTCATTGAGTTTATGTGGGAAAAATACATCAACCTCCTTCTTTCCCACCATATGATGAATATTTATTGCACATAACCATTCTCATTTTCAAATATCCTCTTGACAGTAAATAACTACCAAAGTAACAAGTATTTTTAAAGTGCCACTGCTGGGCAATCTGCTGGAAAATAAGCATGTGGGTGGTTGTCTCCGGGCAGTGTGAATGCAATTAGCCCCTCTACTTTTTGAGATGTCCAGATCACTGAGGCATCCCTTGCAGAGAGTACAAAATTGTATCTTAAATCCGTCCCATGGCCTCATGCAGTGGTAGAAACACTCTCCAGAGTGGTATCAGCACAAAACCACCCTGCCTGGGGTTATTGTCTGCAGCACTGATTGCTGGAGCAGAGGAGGATACCAGAATGCAGCATCTAACATCAATAAGGAATAAACAGCTGGGCTGCTAAAAAACAAATCATGCCAGGCAAACCTGATGGCTTTTATTTTGCTGTATGGCTGAATTGTTCCAGCTCTAAGGCTTTTTTTTTTTTCTGGGAAAATGCATCTTTTTCAAGCTTTTTACAGTCATGATCAAAATTCAAGATGTTCAGGACAAGGTTTCTCCATACTGAAATATCTGATAAACTCAGGGAAGAGAAACAAAAAATTGGGGGAACAAATGTTTGCAGAGATTTACTCTCAGAGAAAGAGTGAAAGCGTTAACTGCATTAAAATACTTAAATGCATACAGTAGTATCACAGTGTAGATTTTGTCTTCAATGTGTGCCTCCAAACAGAGCAGTGAAATAAGTTACTGAATCAGAGTTTTGTTGATTTGCATCATCAGCCTCCCACAGATAAGAGAGAATGGGAGTATCACTCTCCTAAAATATTTTTTAAATTATCTGCTGCAAAATTCTCTGCTCAGGTTTTGGCAGCAGACCAGAACTTGTATTTGACATCAATGACAGCACGATACAATGGGTTTTCCCAGCTTGAGAAGACAGTTGGTGGCAACAGTCTTTTGACTAATTGGTGCAAGAACAAAAATGCACAAGAGACGCCAGGTCATACTGATATAAGACACTCTAGATGTTTCTTTTCTGAATCCTTTCTTCCCATTGCATAGTCAGGATGCTCCACCTACTGATAATGGTGGCTTTGCCACAGCAGTTGTAGCAAAAGTGCATTCAGGTGCCATGAATGAACAGCACTGACTGAACGTGTCCAAGCTGCAGATGAACAAATGCACAAACTTTCACTTAACCTGCAGATTTTCCATCCTCTGCCTATTGAATTGAGTGTGGTTCTGCTAAAACGGGATTTAAACTGTCCTCCTTTGGGTAGCAGCATCTCTGTACAAGCAGGCACACTATGGAGTTATGTGCATAGCTCCCAGTGTCTTGGTCTAAGATCATACAGTGTGTGCACTCAGAAGCTCCACCAGCTGAAATTAAAGAGGTCTGACCATTTGTGTGGACATCATCATCGATTTTGACCTTGCTTTGTCAATTTGGCATGAATAACAGATGCTCAAATTAGCATGAGGAAGGCTGAAATCCATCTAAGAGTCTGTAAAAATTGCATCAATTTAACAATAAAACATATAAAATTGTGCCTTTCATCGTCAGAGTCAATTCAGAATGCAACAAACCCCACTGATAATGGGATGGACCATATTGGGGCAAGGCTGAGGTGTGTTGCCTCAGAGATGGTATTTGGGAGCTTCAGTCACCTTGAGCAAGTAACAAGTGTCCTCTGGTACAGTCATCCTCATGTGACAGAGGTGAGGACCTGTTTGCTTTTGTCTCAGAGTCATCCTTCTTATAAGCAAAAAATGTGTGACATTACCAGTTCACAGAAGAAATCTGAGCGTTTGGTTTCCTTCCAGTTCAGAACATGAACAAAATGTTGAAACATCAAACGACTGGAAATTCTGGCCAGCTGTGAGGGGGAGCTCCTGCTGGTTAGTCCAGTCTGCAAGCAGAACCACTGACGTGGTGCCAAGAATAAGACACAATTAGGGAGTGGTATTTCATCTTTTGGTGAGATTGAGGATGTCCCCCTGCTGCATGCGGGACAGTGAGGACATCTGCTGCAAAATAGCACAGCTGGAATGACTCTGTCTGTCTCCAAGGTTTAGCAAGCCAGAAAAGGGAAATTCCTGCCTTGACCCATGAAGAGCTCTGTACCCCAACTTTTAATTCAAGCCAGTTTTGTACTTCAGTCCCTGTCCTGCTGTGAAGAGAGACTGAAGCTGCCACTCCCAAATTTATGACACTCAAAGAGCTGAATCCAACTTAGTTTCAACCTTCTGATCAAGTGCAACAACAAGGAAATTATTGCTGTAGGGAGCATATTCACCTGGTATTCCTTAAAAACACACAGAAAATGTACAGTGATTAATGCCAGTAATCAGCACCAAAGGTAGATTGGGAACTTGCTCAAATACGGTGTTTCCATCTCTGATACGTGCCAATAGCTTAAAGAACTATGCACTACAATGAACAAGCTGTGATCTTCAAGGTACTTATTTTGGATGGACCTTGGCCTAATCCATTTTTGTTGTGAATTACAAACTTTACTTTTTCCTTACTGTCTTTTGGTCTGCTTGTGATCATCCCTCAACCCACGGTTCATAAAATTCCTCTTTGGTTTGCTGCTGTGGGAAATAGTTGGCACACATTTTGCTATTTCTATCTAAAAAATCCCTTTTCTAGATGATCACCTAAATCATAATTGCAGGAGTGCCTATTGCCCTGTGAGATGCTGAAAAAATAAATGGGAATTGCAAGTTCCTCTGGTGCCTCTGATCTCCATGACCTCTGGAAAGCAAGAGGAGGTCAAAATGGCTTTGGAATGGAGCAGAGGCACCAGAAGGGCCTTCTAGAGCATCTTCTGTCCGTGTGAACTCTCCCTGTTCTTTGAGCCCAGAAGATCTCAGGATCAGACCTGGCTGACCCTCCTTAAGGCAGGGGAGTTGGACTAGCTGATCTGCATAGATCCTTCTAACCTCAATGGTTCTGTCCTATTCTCCTGTACACTTGTACTCTTTCCCTCTCTTCATCCCATCCCTTCTTATCCCGCCTTCTGGCACAAACGATCTACTATGCTGAGATCAAACCATCAGGTTACTATAAGACCCATCCTTAGTTTGTAAAATGAGCATAATAACAGTTTTGTATGTGGCAGGAGAAGGTCAGTTCATTACAACGGTGTCTAAGCCATGGTGTCTCTATATCAAAACGTGTAGTAACAACTCTTGCAAATCACTGAGTTGGCACAAAACACTTTGCTAGTTCAAATTTCTTGGAGATTGTTCAGAGGGGAACTTTGCCTTAGCAGGCTTTCTGCCTCATCTGGTATCACCCGACCCACAGCCAGCAGAAAGACAGCTTTAATACAATGTCACATGGTCTGGTTAATCCAACAGGAATGCAGTCAATGCTTGTGCTTGATCTGGACCAAACCTGGAGTGAATGGTGAGCTGAGACTGCACAGATCGCACTACTAGACATAGCCTAGGAAATGTCACTCACCTTCAAATTCAATTAGAGTAAACCTATTGTTTCACTAAAATATGAACATTAGGAGTCCCCCCAAACATTTCATTAACCCTCAATTGCAATGCCAGAGAATTATCAACAAACATCCTGCAGCTGCATACTATTACCTTCAAACCTCCATCATCTTAGGACCAGGTGGTCAGAAAGTCAAATCACCCCATGGAGCACTTGTGTCTCATCCATATTAACTATTACAAAAACCCTCCTGTCACCTAGTCACATGTGGGAAGATCCATCACTCTGATCATAGAATCATAGAATGGTTTGGGTTGGAAGGGACCTTGAAGATCATCTCATTCCAACCCCCTGCACTGGGCAGGGACACCTCCCACTAGAGCAGGTTGTTCAAAGCCCTGTGCAGTCTGGCCTTGACCTCTGCAAACAAGATAAACGCTCAACTTCTCAAAGTGCCCCATTTGCTAACATCCCGAAGAAAACTAAAGTGTACAAAATATAAAGCAAGTTGCTAACCCAGCTGCAGCCCTTGTGGCTGGGAGGATGTTTGAATGCTTTGCTTCTCCTGTGAAGTGCTGTCAGTTCAAACTGAGGCTGGAATCTCAAATAAAATGAACTAGTTTTTCCTGTCTGGAAACATCCCAGGACTTCCAAGTAATCTGGTGTCACATTGCCAGAAGAATTGGGCAAATGATTTATTCCACAGTTTTGGTCTCTTTTTTTTCCTCTCGCAACATCTGTGAGTAGTTCAGGATGTCTTCAAATATATTGCTTGATCAGATTTCTTCAATGAAATTATGGCAGGGCTTTTTTCCAGTCAGTGATCGTTATGCAAGGAAAATGAGACTTCTGCCTTATTGTGAGCTGTGTTGCAGTTTCTATTCTTGTACGGTTCCCTGACACCCTCACAGGCTGCATTAAGAGACTTTAGAAGTTACCCCAGGTGCACCTGGGCAATGCGTGCTGAGATTTAGGTTGCCCAATGTAAGTAACTCACAGTTGCTCAAAGTAAAAGAAGTTTGGCTGAGCCAAATATTATCCACGTTCCCCTTGTGGGACCATTTGGGATGCATGGATGGTGTGTACCTCACCCAAAGAGGAGACCTGGTAGAGGTGTTACAGCAGGAGGGGAGCCATGGCCACCTCTGGAGTGGTGCCCCAGAGACGGGGTGTTTGTGCATCTGGGAGCAGGAGGGTCAGTCCCTCTCTCAGCCTGAAAGAGGGATGAACTTGTTGATCTTGCACCTCAACATTGTGCCCCAACAGCCGACCTAAGTGTGGGAGACCAGGGCTGCAAACACAATGGTCCTCCAGATGCCTACTCAAGCTTGTAAAGTCCCACTGAAATATTTGCAGAATTGAGATATGCTTGACTTGGCCCAACCAGCCATTTAAAAGACTTAAGAAGTTATGGCAATATTTACTGCGCAGTTCCAAAAAAAGTGGTGTAAGTACCCAAAAGGACGTTTAACAAGTCTGTGAAGTGAGGGACAATGCACATTGACAGGTGAATATCAAATTTATGTACAAGATGGGGGGAAATGGTGGAGGCAGCTGGAGGTTGACAGTTCTAACTCAGAGGAGTTCAGGCTTTAGAACTAAAAAGAAAGAAATATTACAGATGTGGTGGAAAATGTGCTTCCACACAACAAGAAATTGCCTTAAAAATAATTCAATTTACTCTTTTAATGCTTGGTGTATCAGACAGTAAGTTGCAGGAGAGTGTTTCAGAAACATATTTCATTGAAAAAAAAAAATCATACAGAGCTGTTCCCTCTTGGCAGCCAAAGAAAATTCACTAAACAAAGACCAGAGAGTACCCTAGCGATAAATGTAACCCAGGTGAACAGGTTTAAGGTATAAACCAACAATAGCTGCAGGCAGCAATGCCTAAATGTGCTGACACTTCCCATTATGAGACTCAGTTTTCACTTTTTGATAACTTTGCTACTTCAATTCACTTGGGCTTCAGATCTCCCAACCAAGGTCTGCTTCAGACTTGGGTTTGAAAACTTGCTGCTATGGACCAGGGCTAGGGGTAAGGTCTTTATGAATTTATTAGCCCTGACTCATGCAAGAATGACTCCACCTTTTTTCCTCCAAAATATTTTAAAAATCAGGAAACTCATCCAAACATTATGTTAAAAGGAAAGTGAGGGTCTAAAGGGGAGCACCAAAAAATTTGAAGATGTCAGTGAGGAGGTTGCCCTGATCTGTTGGCCATATGGCCAAAGAGCCCCAGCTTGCCGGCCAGGCAAAGAAGTTGTGAGACATCACTGCAAGAAGAGATTATAATGCCATATTATACCAGATTTTCCATTTTAGCCTGGGAGAGAAAAGATCTGTAAAAATATGACTTTCACCATACAGTTTCATTTGAAATATTTATTACTGTTTGCGCATAACTTCAGCAGCAGAGAGAATCTCCCATTTCAGGTTTGTTATGACTATTTCAGTGAAGGTCATCAGTTACATCCACAAATGGGTTTCGGTGTATAAATGTCTCTTCAGCTGTTTAAATCCAACGCACAGGCTCCCCTGACACTCGCTAAGGCTCTGTTTAGCAGTCGTCATCTTCTGGAGAGACTCAGACTTTCTGTGCTTTATGGGCTAACCCACCCCAAGTCCTGACCCTACCCCTTTGCTTACAACCCCAATTGGACTTTGCTTCTGTCCGAAACCTGGATTAATCTTTCTGTGTCTGATACAGGTGCATGTTCAGAGCTTTCCCAACTCTGCCAGGAGGCCCTGGACCCAGCAGAGAGAGCTAAACAAGTATCTTTTGTATCTAGAAGGGTGCCCTACTGTGGACAGGCTTTCTTTGGTCTCCCATACTGGACAAGACTGGTCAGGAAGAAAAAAAAATCTTTAAATACTTCTGCTACATCTCAATGGCTTTGGCTTTTGCCAGGAACCAAGGATAACCAGGTTGGCACCTTCCTCCTTTGTGATGGTGTGAGTCCATCAACACTGGAGCAGGTTGCCCAGGCAGGATGTGAAGTGTCCATCCTGGGAGACATTCAAAACCCAACAAGTCTTGCTCCTGTGTGCCTCAGCCTCAGTGATTGTAATACTTCACAGTTATTTTAGACTTCCATCTTCTGAAGACTTGTATCCCACTGAGGAGTGAATATATGAGATCCTTTATTTTACACAGACTAGATGAATTCTCAAAATTTGAGGTTTTTATGAAAAGCATATGTTAGCTGAGGGTTAACCCTATTATAGGGTTCTGGGATAATAAGAGATAAATTTGATTTTAAGTTAGTCCTTGGAACAATGGCTTTGTGATGCTCAGAAAGCTTTTAAATCATAGGCTGACCTTGTTAAGATTTTCAGATTCTTGCTTCTTTTCGCACACAGTCCCACAGTGCAGACGTGGGTGGAGAACATGTGACACACTCTTATTTCCATGGGTTTGTTGTGTGTTTGGTCATCGTTTGGATCAATAGTGGCAGGATGTGGCTCTTTATGACCATGTTAAGCTGCCTGCCAGTGCTCTCATCCGCAGCAGAGCTCCAGTCCTACCACTTGTGTGAATATTACATCTACCTGGCATATATTCTTAGATGAAGTTTCAGTGCAGATCTCACTTTTTCTCAAACAAACATGTTCTAATCTGTTATTCAGAAGTCTTCTGACCTCCAAATGTAGCTGAGACACTTCTCCAGCGGGTCATGTCCATTAGAAAAGCACAAACTGGTACTCGGAGTCTGAGATGTGCTCTAAAAGAAGCTCCCCCCACCCTCTGTAAGAAACAATAGTGGCTAAAAGAGTTGTAAAATCCTCCCAACCCCTGTTCTTACCACCAGGAAGTCAGATGAAATCTCAGCACTGCTGCTGCAAATTTCAAAGGAATCCAGGGACACACACAGATTTAGTCTGCTTGCAAAGGAAAATTCAACAACTTCACTCTACCAGGGTAATTAGACTCCTACAAGTACAACCCCTCACATGGGCACTCGTATTCCGTACAGTTTTCTGGTTTATCTTGCGTTGCATTCAAAGCAAAGCAAAGACACTAAACTGTAAAAAGCATCTGTAGGAAGGGACGTGAGTGGGAGTTGTACTGGCAAAATTATAACGGTGGTATAATTATCCTGATCAATTTTCCATATAAAACAGACTTCAGAAGAACTCATTTGTTAAACTATGTAAGCCTCAGCCTTTACTCTAGTGGCGTCTCTGTTCACCAATCAACATAATGAACATAGGCAATTAAGGTGCACCAGAAACCTGGTTACATTTCCTAAAGGCATTTCCCAGTGTCCAAATGCTGGATTTGCAAAATTAATGAGCTGCTAAAGTCCCTTGGTATAAATCAGCACATCTCCACTGACTTCAGCCGAGATCCTCTTACACTTACCAGCTGAAGTTTGGGTCCTTTGTAAGCCATGGACTGCTCTGGGAAGCAGAATTATGGTTATTTTCAATATTTACAATTTGATCCTAGAAGTTAATTTGGACAATGTAACCAGTGATTGAATTAAATAGCAGCCTCAGCACAACTGCAAGCACTTATGCTGAGAAAAAAATGGCAGTTTCCTATGGTGTGAGTTCTGCGTAGTGAGGTGCCATTCAATGCCCTGCCATAATGGCCAGGCTTACAACCCCCAGTTTTCATCCAAGCAAATTTCTTCCCAGAAAACTGCATAAAACCTGCAGGATTTAGCCCCCCAGAAATTGGGAACCAGCACTGCCTCCTCATTAGCAGTAGGATATAATAGTAGCTGTGGTACATTTGCCATTTGCTCGGTGAATACCATTTAAATGTATAAAAGATTCTGGTACGTGATTGTTCAGCAGCAGAAAGTGAATGGATGTCAAGTCCTTTGCTCACAACTGTGTTGGCTAATGCTGCCCTCAGGGGGTGAGACTCTTTCTAAAACCTGAAGTGTTTATGGCTGATTTGAGTGAAAGTGATTTGCTCAAAAACCTCCCTGTATTTAGTGGTTTTAGCGTTAAAGGACCAGCCCTACTCCTACAAAGGATCTGATTTCAATTCTCTTACCAGCGTGTTGTTCCAGAGGAGAAAGAGTGCAAGGAGCTGTGTCAGAGAGGCAGTGGGTCCCAACTTGGCAGCAGTGTGACCCCACAGCTTCATCACCCTGCCCACGGTCTGATGACACCCACATTCACATTCGGGAGCAGCACTGATTTCCAGGGAAAGGTGCCACTCAAGGACAGGAAGGAGTTTGGGATCTCAATTTGGTCTGTAGCTGCTGGCTGCTTCCCTCTCCAGGGCTGCTGGCATTCCTCAGGCTCATACTTAAGAGGCATCATTAGGACAAGATTGATTATTGGGCCGCCTTCGCTGCTCTTTTCTTGCATGCTTATTCCTATTGCAGGGCTCCAGGCTACGCTGTACTAATCAAACATCATGCAAAGTAGGGCTTGTGTGTCCCGAGGCAAAATCCCTAGCTTTGGAGGCAAGAGTTTTGGCCAACTAAAGCAGATGTATGGAAATCCTCAAGGAGACTTGTATTTTTAAATGGATGATGAATTATGGCTTTCCCGTGAACCTGACTATGTGTGACTGCTTGCATGTTGGTCTTGTGCCATATCAGAAAGGTGGCTGCATCTCTGCAGCTGAGCTACTGCCGTCAAATCAAATTGAATCAAATGAAATCCAATAGAATATTTCAGTTAAAGGGACACACAATGACCATTTAGTCCGACTGCCTGACCAATTCAGCCTTGACCAAAAGTTAAGACAATGTGCTAAGGGCGTTGCTGAATGTCTTCTTAAACCCTTACAGTCTTGGGGCATCAACCACCTCTTTAGGAAGCCCATTCCACTGTTTGCCAAGTACAGTGAGGCAGCGGGTGGAATCCTAAACATTTAGGGATGAACATACCAAGCAAAGCCAACAGAGCACTTCTGTTTTATCAGCTTTCAAAATAACCTGAAAATTAAGGTGCACATGGTGACAATGAAGGGCAAATTCTCCTGTGCAGCCCCGTGTCCCAAATTATCACTGAGGCCATGGGAACAGAAGACCAAAAAAGAATTAGAAGCTACCCCAAACATTATAAAGTCACTCTTAGTAAATATGATTGCAATAAACACCTGTGTTTCTGGGCACATTAAATCACATTTAGAGGCTGGTAGAACTTCTCTAATGTCCTCGTGGTTGCAGTCATCCTCCTCGCCTGGCTCACCTCCTCTTACACATGTGCCTTGTTTCAACTGGTATCAGACCCGGTGGATTGGTCTGAAATGTTAGTAAATAGAGACTTACACTGTTGATGATGGGGTTTATTTCCTATTGAAGAAATGATTTCTTAATTACTTTGACAGAATGTGAGGGGTTGGACTCTAAGTCTTATACTTGGTCAGGAAATTTTATCGTTTTTCTGAGATACCAGCCACGCCACAGAGAGAAGTCAGAGCATATTAAAATGAAAAAAAAAGAAAAGAAAGAAACACTCAGTGGCAAAATTTCAGTTTGCTTTTGATAGCAGCTGTTAGATAGATGCTCCAAAGGTTGGGCTATCAGGAATAACTCCATTAGAGAAGATGGGTAGGCTGGTGGAGGACAGATGAGACAGTCAGCGCTATGTAACAGAAAGACATTTCCCTTGTACATTAGTCATGAGAAAGATCAAGGAAAGGTTTGATCTGCTATTTGAGTAGAGTAAGAGATGTCAATAGGTTAAAGGAAGGTGACCAAAACATTTAATGCCTCTTTGGCATTCACTGAAAAAGTCAAACGCAGTCAGACAGAGATCACAATTAAAACCAATGTTAAATGGAAAGTCCTTAGCCTTAAATATTTGCAAGGAATTGTAAGAGAAGAAGATATATATTTGTATTCAACAAGAGCAAATTGTCTGCCGTTTATTTAATTTCATTCTAAAACTGGGAAAAGAGTTGTGTGGACAAAAGAGGAATTGTATACCTGTACTTTAAGGACATGACTTTCAAGTGTCCTCATTCCCATTCAAGGTCAGAGTGAATCCATAGCAGGTGGGCACCCAGCTGGGCACTGAAGGAGTTGTCACCACACACAGAGGGATGCACTGAGAGGGCCTCCATTGACATCTGCCCTGGGAACTGGATGATGAAGTAAGAATGTGCATTTTAAAGCCATGGAAGACCCCAAGACCAAAGGATCTGTTAGTATGTCAAAGACAGGGTTCATGTCAAAATTTCTTGAAAACAGGTCTAGGGATAAAAAAAAAAAAAGGGTAACACTCAGCAGTGCTTTGGCATCAGTGGTCCTGGGTGGAATAGCAGGCTGGAGAGCAGGATTTGGGAAGAGATGGAGGGATATGTGAGCAGTGATATTCTGCTGCTACAAAAAGACCAAGATATATATAGGAGTCTATAAATGAGTGTTTCACCTTCTAGAAATGGATCACAACCCTGATATTCTTCTTAGTGCTGGGAGGCCTCAACCAGAGGTGGGATCTAGGTTTGGGCTCTGCACTTCAAGAAGAATGTGTGACAGCTGGCATAAAGGAGAATGATGAAGGTGACTAGAAATCTAGAAACCTGTGGGCTGTTTAAGCTACAGTAGAGAAGAAGGGATGGGGACTGTGCTGTGCACATCTTCAAAGAGGTAGGATGTGGACCAGTCTCTGGGGCAGGCAGGATGGGAAATGGGACCTGAATTTGCTGCAGGGATTTTTTGAATTAGCTGCTGGGAAAGCCTTCCTAAGGACAACCCAGGGAAGTGGTGGAATCGCCGACCTTGGAGGTAATTAAAAGCTGGTCAGACGTGGTGCTGAGGCACATGGGTTAGGGGTAGTTTTTGTCAGCGTTAGGCTGATGGCTGGACTCGATGTTCTTAAAGGTTCCTTCCAATGTAGGCAATTCTGTGACTCCATGGTTCTATAACCAAGCACATAAACTGCTTTTGTTGGAGACTGTTAAGTATGTGTCTTAGTCTTACAAGGATAAACTTCTCTTGAGTTTCACACAGACTGAGTTCATCTGGCCCTAGGGCAGAGGATGAACCAGGCAGGTCCATGAGGACCCCAATGATCTTCTAGCTGTAATTGTAAAGTGCTCAGTTGTTTGCCACAGCACCCTAACATGAGTTTTGTGCTCCTGTCCCTGTGCATAGTTGTAGTCCTAGACAGATACACTTGCATTTATGGCTTAAGTGTTTAGCTCCACATGGTCTCTTCCAGCAGAAAAGCCCAGGAGATCAGAGATCTGCTCAACAGCAAAGGGACCACAAATCTTTTGAAGAGAGGCTGAGGGAGCTGGGGTTGTTCAGTCTGGGGAAGAGGAGACAGAGGGAATACCTTATCGCTCTCTCCAACTCCGTGAAAGGAGGCTGCAGAGTGGTGGGGGTCAGTCTCTTCTCCCAGGTCACAGATGATAGGACAAGGGGCAAAGCCTTCAAGTTGCACCAGGGGAGGTTCAGGTTAGATATTAGGAAATATTTCTTTACTGAAAGGGTTGTCAGGAATTGGAATGGGCTGTCCAGGGAGGTGGTTGAGGCACCATCCTTGGAGGTATTCAAGAGACGAGTTGACATGGTGCTTGGGGATATGGATTAGTAATGGATTGGTGTTGTTTTGGGTGTGGTGGGGTTTGTGTGGGGTTTTTTTGTTTGTCCGTGGGGTGGTGGTTTTTTTTTCATTGGTTGGACTAGATGATCTTAAAAGGTCCCTTCCAACCTAGGTGATTCTGTGATTCTGTGACTACAAAGAAGGGCAGGGATGGTGCAGGGAGCAAGAGCAGAGCTGTTGCCCCACTGTGAAAATGCACCCTTATGGTTTCAGGAGATAGTGAGCCACAGTTTGGCCAAAGCACAGAGACTGTTTGAAGAAACTTACACATTTACAGAAAGAGTTGCATTTCTTGCAGTGCACAAACAGGCCAAGCTGAATGTCCTTTGCAGCACGAGGACACTGAAGTATTTCAGATGCAGGATTTAAAGCATTTTTAATGACACATTCTTTACACACATTCATTATTTAGGTCTGTCTGTTTCAGAAACCAGACTATTTCTCCTTAAAGACAGACACCGATGCTGAGCTGAAAGTGTTTCATCTTGTATTTACATTGAGCTGACCTCTGTCTCTCCTCCTAACATGAACACTGAAATACAGGAAGACAAATCCAGGATCCTCATTCTGTTCTGAAGGGCACAGAGGCTAAAGCCTTTCCTATCTTTGATAAATTGGTGTAATAGAAGTTCGGACTTTATCTTACTGGCCTTACTGGATCTGGATCCAGGATATAAACTGGATCAGGTTTGTATCTCTTGGTATCATGAGTGCCTCGTAGCTCCACAGAGTCCACCCCGCTCTCCCCCTGTGGCAACCTCAGACCTCTTCTAACACTTGTCTGGTTTTGATAAAGCAAGACCACCTCTAAATAATGACATGTTGCTCTTCAGTGAGCACCCCGAGAGTAACAGAGGGCCCTACCTCCTGGAGAAAGTCATGCCAGTCGGTGCAAAGAGCCATCCTGGCTCTGGAGAAGCTAAATCTGGAACGGGCAGAGGAAGTATAACATGCTGTACTTGAAATTAACCAGCTCAGTTCATTGGTCCAGCACATGGGCTAACTTGCTTTTGCTGACACAGTTTGCTCTTTGCAGGGCTGAGTATGTCCTTTTCTCTTGCAGGGGTGGGTACAACTGCACAGAGAGGTGCCATCAAACAGAGGGTCTGACGCCCCCGAGACTTCGAGATGTTTCATACTGCAGTGACAGATATATTAAATAGTGCCTGCTCAGGAGGGACCGAGCTCAGTTGGAGACATTAATGTGTCATGGTTACTGTAATCATCACACATGCTGAAAGCAAATATTCACCCATCTCTTTGAAAATAAGGCTTCAAATGAAAGTCGGCTTCAAATGAAAATCAGCCTCAAATTTTCTGCGGCAAAAGCTCAACAGGAAGGGATGAATCCTGCTGCTGGATGTACTTTTGGGTTTCTGAGGGTTATAGTGGTTTAAATGGGGCAGAATTTGATCTCTGACATGCTGTCAGGAGGGGGGCAGATAGAGAGGGACACTGAGGTTTCCATGTAGAGCCAGTTGTTTTAGCCCACATTTCTTATTTTACAGGTTTTAATGTGTTCATTCTAATTTCTTGCTCTGGTAAAGTCTCTAAAGGTTGCACGCCAGAAATGCGTGTAGGAGAATGTCAGTCTTGCCATCCATTCTGTAGATGGAGATAGAGTTTTCTGACCTGAGTCTGGGAGGGAAAGACAGGGACAAGTCTCATCCTGCAACTGCAGGTACGTAAGAAAAAGCCTTTTACCTTTATAACAAGTCTGAGCTGCAGCCTGAACTCTGGAAAAAAATGACTGATGGGGACCTAGCAACCTTTGGTATTTTAGTTCTCATTTTACAGTATCCATAGGTAATTAACATTCTGCAACCTCCTTTAGAAGCTCTTGTGCTCCTTTAGAAATACTCATGTTCTTTTGGGGAAGCTGACAGGTTCTGCCAAGTCACTGCATCACTTCAATTCAAAACGTTCAGAATTGCTCTTATCCAGTCAGGAGAAAATAATAATAATAATAAAAAAATCTTCCAGTTTCTGAGGCACAGTCTAGCTCTGGGGGTATTTTTATGGTCGTCCTCCTAAAAGTCACAATGGCAACTGGTGGTACCTACTGTGGGGTAGCATTGACACAACAGCTCCTTGGCTGTTCAACGGACATTGCAAAGGGAAATTTTTTTGTGTGTGTGGTGCTTTGGCTTTGCCTCTTCTGATGCCTCTATTTTGATTTTATATTAAAAAATCAAGTCCTGTTCAGTCCACGAAGAACCTCTGGGGCATTTGGAAGTAGATTAATAGGTGTAACAGCCTAGAGAATGGAAGTTGAGTGGTCAGAAAAAGAAAGCAATGCTAAAAATGTTTTTCAGTGTGCACAAATAAACTGAGCTGTGCACTAGACCTTGAGATCAAACAAGAGGAAACATTACATTTTGGTAAAAAGAAAAGAAAAAGGCATTTCCCCCCCCTCAACTTGTCTCTCTGCAACTAAATATTGCTTCTTTGTGTGGGTCAAGTAGCAAATACAATTTGTGACTTTGAAAACGTGTACAATTTCATATCTCCGTAGAGGTCAAATTAGACAATATTCTGCAAAGTCATTGTGAAAAGGGTGTAGGAGGGTGTATTGACTTGAGAATTCCACAGTCAATAAGTGGGGGTAAAAAGCCTACAAGAAAATAAAAACTGTAAATAAACTTTTAGAATTTAAAGTTGGTTTTGTTTGGTTGGAAATGAAAATCACAGGAGGCACTGCAGAAAATATTCTGTGGATATTTTATTTCTTCTTTTCTTAGGCTAAGAGGTGCTTCAAGATTAAAAGGTGGGGAAACACTCATCCATGCATGCAAAAGGGAGGAACCAGCTTTGATAATTTGGGCTGGAGAGGACCATGTGGTGAGATAGGATGAGGCTGTGGGCAGTACAGGTGGCATCTGGCAGCATGAACAGGTTGCTCCCCCACGTGCTCCCCAACTCACAAGATCAAGGACTGCAGCACCTTTCTGATAATAGATTTTCTGAGAAACTGCTATCTTTGCAAAAGGCTGAAGACTTCAGAAGCGTAGTTCAGAACAAAACATAGCCTGCTGTTGTACCTTTTTGGTTTTGCTTAATTTTCCCAACAAACCTACAGGTGCCTGAACCTGTGACTACAGACCTGGGGTGAAGGACCTGAAGGCTGTATTTCAGATATGAGTCAAATGTGGCTGAAGCTATTTCAGTCAGATCCATTTCAGGACCTCCAGCCTGAAATGTTAGGGGAAAAAAAAAAAATCCATAATGATTTCTCCTGAAGAAATACACCAAAAATAAAATGAAAAATAGAAGACAGGCTTCACACATGGTGCAAGGAGCTGAATGCTAAAATCCCTTCAAACAATAAGCAAAATATTGTGCCCAGCTCTGTCTCCATTGATGTGCTGAGGGGTCAAGGTGTGCACCTTGGTGTGCCATGGTGGGACACCCAACGGCTGGTGGAGCTGTACTTGTGGAGATGGTGTGTCAAGCACACATGGTTATAGGATGCTGTTGGTGTGTAGACACGCTGCATGTCCTCTTGTCCCTTTGGGTCATTTGCTTTGTGCTGTGGGACCTGAGAGTGCCCAGTGGCCCCCACACCCAGCAAGCACCAGCCCATTGCTTCCACTGAGGCAATGACTGGTCTCTAGGCGGCTTCTGAAAACTAAAGGTGAGAAAGGGATATAATAATCTCTTATAGGTGGCTTCAGTGGAGCCATCTTCACATATGGATCAATACCACAGAAACTTGGGCTGGACCAGACAGGTCTCCTCTGGTACTGGAGGCTGCAATCTCATTTTCTTAGACTGATCTGCTGCTCTCCATGGATCAGTGAGGGTGATGTTCCCCAGGGAAGGTGTAGATGTGGAGTCCAGGCACATAGTGTCATGCAAAGAATTAATAAAGTCTGGAAAAAACTGTAGAACCCTGGGCCAAGTTCGGTGTGAGTTGTATGGCTTCAGCTTTAGGTTTTCTTGGCTTTGGCAAGCTGTTTGCCTTGTATCAGGAGAAGTACCCTCTTCACTATCCCTCTACTCTTCAGGCTTCTCAGAATTTCTGTTTATGTGTGTTCACAAGTTTTTGTGTTTCTGGAGTGCCAGCCTTTCCTCGAGCTCTGCCTGTCTGCCCTGCTCTCTCAGAGAAGTGCCGGAATTTGACAGCCCATAGAAAATTTTGGTCCACCCTGACCTCCTTAGGCAGCTTTCACTTAATTAGGTCCTCATTACAGTGTCTTTGTCCAGACAGTACCTTAGAGCCATGCTCATCAGATTCTTCCCCTGACTCACAGGTAATGGGTTTTTTAACCTTTAAGTAAACATTTATATATATAAGAAAAAAAAGCTAGGGAAGGAAATTACTTTTGAAGCAGAATTGAATGGCACAGAATAGGAAGAGGAACCTTTTAAGCAGGTTTTGCCACCAGGTTCTCCAGAAAGTGAAACCTTGCCCTAAGACTAGCACAGAGATCACAGTAAATCCACCCAAGGCATTGCTTGCTGGACCCTGTGTCCCAAGGTGTGGGCTGAGGAAGGTGGGGATGTCCCTTGATGTGGTGGGGCTGCAGTTTGGGCTGATGAAGGGAAGAAGCAGAGGAGAGAAGTGTAGAGGAGCCTGTGAGGGAAGAAATCAAGAGGGAGAAGCTTTAACCTGGCAAATTGAAAGGTCTCGGAGCAAATTCAGATCCTGATGATCATGACTCTTGCCTTGAAGTTTCTACTCTGCACCCCTCTTCAGTGGGGATGGATATCCCTGAGGGAATCAGAGGCTTTTTACTCTAGTGGCTGCTCTGCTCCTCTAGGTTTGTTTTTTGCTTGCTAGAACTAGCTAGCAGGGAAGTGACCCAGTGGCTCCAAATTCCCCCTTGCTAGCAGGGAAGTGACCCAGTGGCTCCAAATCCCATGCTCCTCTGGCAACATCTTTTCCCTTCTGCCTCTGAGCTACAGAGGGCATTTTGGCAGCCCAGGGCAAGCAGTGGAAGTGGGATTCGGGGATGCAAATGGGTCAGATGGGTTGAAAGTATTTAAGAGTGAGTTAGAAACACAGTCAATTCTTGCTAAAGCATGCATCTGTTTTATATGGGCACGAAAGCTTTCTGAGACCTCAGATACAAAGGGAAATTCAAGAAATGAGAAGTCAGGAATGTGAAGTATGTGCGATGTCAGTCAGAATGGCATTTAATACTCCAGACATATGAAGATGCAGTTTGAGGCAAGAGGGTGTGACGCAGGGTTTACTCTGGCAAGAGGGAGGTGGGTGGGAGGCAGAATAAGGGACCTCTCAGAGGTGCCAGGGGAGGTGGTGGCATCTCTGGCTCCAGGCTGCGCTGTGGAGGATGCGCAAACACCGTCTGTACCAGGTGGACACCCCCATGATGGGGATGACCTCTCCTAGCAGGACTGGTATCAGTTCTGTTTGTCAGGTGCCTGAGAAGACGGGTAGCTCCAGCAGTTTCCCAATTCACAGGCTGTGCTAGCCCAGACCCTGTTGTCAGCCCTCCGCACCGGTGGGAGCTTTTCCTTCCACTATCAGCCTTTGGAGAAAATGGGCTGCATCCCTTCATTAAATACTAACCCGACTTGAATTTGGCCGTTAGTATTTCCTGTACTTTTGCAAGCACGTGCCCTGCTCCAGCAAAGGTGTGGGTTTCCCCCTGTCCCCTCTGCCAGCGGAGCTGTTCTGCACCGCTGAGCTCTGATGCTGTTTCTGCTTAACCAGAGGAAACTGCCCCATTCTCAAGACAGGACTTAGTTCAGAGGGAGCGCACAGAAGCCCCGAGGCTCACCCTGCAGTGTTGTACGTGTGAATTGAAATACAGATGCTGAGGTGCATCTCAGGCATCTTGTTCTCCCGGCTGCCCACGGGGGGCACCAAGCCCCCTTGGGTTATGGGCAAAATCTGGTCACTGCTGCTCCCCGCGCATGGGAGCAAGAGGAGCAGAGCACCCCAAGGGGATCCTCCTTGTCCCCAAACCAGACACTCTTTGTAAAAGCTAGATATTTTTTGATAAAATGCTGTTTCTCTCTCCTGAAGGCCCGTGGTGCCCCCCAAAGCAGGTGCTGTCAGTTGTCAGGTTCACTATCGCTCTGCTGCTGACACGACTCAAGTTGCCCAAACTAGCACAGGCTTTGTGATTGCCACTAATTGCTGTGCCGTGGTAATCAGAGGTGTTTTGCCTTTCCTACAAACCTACTAACTCTATTTGCCTGCCTGTTTGCCTTTTTCATATTAAAGTGTTTAGCGGTTGTGCTTTCTAATTCTTACCGCTTTTAGAAAATAGATTAATATACAAAATAACATCATAAGCAGCAGGGATCTGATAAACTCAATTGGCTAAATGACTGATGCAGTGTTTGTTCCTAAATCGGAAATCATTATGTGAGGTACAGGATTAAATGAACAGTGAGGCTCTATGGTATGCTGTCTATCTGTGTGTGCAAATGCGCGTGTGTCTATATAAGCACTTGCGGGTGTTTTTTTTAAAATCAGCTCAGCATGCAAATATATATTTCTGCTGAAATTATGTTCAAACAGTCAAAGTAGAAACAGATGTTTTGAAAATATAAATACAGAGCTTAATAAATATTTTATCATCAAATATTTCAAAAATGTCATCTTTAAAAACATGAAAATTCAGCCTCAGGAGGACCAAAATATTTAATCATTCTCAAGAAATTCTTGAAAGGGAATCTCTTTCTATCAGATTCCTTCTAAATAGAAGAATGAATTTCCAGGTGCTGTGAGCTATATTTATTTTAATCAAAATCAGTCACTCAGTTAAAGGAGATAGAATAATCAGTGAGGTCATTATTAAGTGAGATAACAACTTCTGAATGAATGCTCTCATTAATCTAATTATAAAATGGAATAGTATCTTACTAATCATGCTGTTAATTGAATCACTGAATTTGTAAGGCTGTAATCACAGTTATTTGAACCACGCCAGGCTCCCGACACCGATGCTGTGGGAGATGAGCAGGAATCGCACTCACGGCAGCCGTGCAGGGACAGCCGTCTCTGTTCCCACCACCCAGGTGATGCAGATCCTTGGTGGGGTATCACCAGGCACCTCATCGTCACGCAGCTGAAGGCCATTTAAAAATTGTCCAATAAACCAATAATTATGAAATCTGCATGCAGCCTGGGGCGAGAGCTGAGTTTGGGGGATACACACTGGATCAGGCTGACGGTCTCTTTGGAACCTTCTGCTCCACCCTTAGGGTTACCCCAAGCTTTGGACATATAGCAAGATCCCATGAATGTTCCCAAGCACCAAGGGTCACCAGGACCTCCAGCAAGGCCCATATCTGCTCTGCAGAGCAGGGTTTATGACTGGGGGGGGCTGTTGGAAAATGCAATAATTTTTGGAGGAAGCAGGCTCAGCTGGGCACAGGGGGGTGAGGAAGGCTCTGGATGGCCATCTAGACGCTGCCTCTCTGCAAGGGGTTTCACAGCCAGGCTCTTGCCACCCCAGCATCTGCTTAACCTGCACACGCCTTTCTAGGCAGAAATACCTGGGTTTAACATTAGGATTTCAAAGACCCTGGTGGTCTTTGTAAAATACATCAGGTATGTTCAGATCCTCCAGTGTTCAGCTCCACCTACCCCAGCAGCCTTTGCTTCCATTTTCCATTTTATGGCATCTTCACATTTTCTGTGTATGTTATGCATTAAATCAATTTCTAAGGGCTCTCATAGTCCAACCACTGTCACCCAGGCAAGCTGTCCCCTTGGCCTCCCTCACCAGGGGCATCCAAACCCACCCTCCCCTATCTCAGCAAGATCCCCCTTACCCATTGTTGTGAGAAAAGAGCAGGAGGGTCCTGGAGAGCAGGGTGGGCAGCTCTGAGCTGGGCAGGCCAGCATCAGCTTCCCAGGGGCTCTGACCCCACGGGTCCCGCAGATTGAGGGCAGTTTGCTTCAACAGCTTTTCTCTCTAAATTGGTAGTTGCTGGTGATTTACCAGTGTCAGTGTTCCTAGTCCAGGTAACACCAGGGTGAGGTTGTCTCAGCCAGAGTAAACAGGCACACAAGGAGTATTAACCCATCATTTCCTTCATATCGATTCTTCCTCAACCATAATGGCTAGAGGAACTTGTGCCTCCCATTGCCAAAGTCGGCTGGTCAGTCCTGATCTGGCTGGTCAGTCATCTTGCAAAGTGCTGGCACCTCTGTTTTTTGAGGTGCAAACAGACCAGTTTTTGTGAAAGTCATTGTATTTCAGCTCTAAACCCTTCCTCCAGCCTTGCACCTGGTTATTGTCCCTCTTCTCAGCTCTGCTCTCTGCTGCTTGCAGGGCAGGACAGTTTGGAGCAGAAGACGCTGCTGGAACATCTCACCCTGGTCCA
Source organism: Scolopax mira (assembly GCA_004320125.1). Lineage (NCBI taxonomy): Eukaryota > Metazoa > Chordata > Aves > Charadriiformes > Scolopacidae > Scolopax > Scolopax mira. The sequence continues at coordinate 55,815 of BJBW01003999.1, forward strand.
AGTCAACCAGTGACCCAGCAGTGGTGGTTCTGAGACCCTCTGCTCAGGGGGGAGAGCTGAAAATGCTGCATCTCCAGCTAATGCCAGGTGAATGAGGAATGCTTCCTTGCTTTAAAATGTATACTAGCAAATATACACACACTGGAGCTTGATGAAAAGCTAAAATGACATACCCCTGAGTGAGCTTTCCAAACAACATAACAGGTTTTTAAATATTTGAGAAGAAAGATAACATTGTACAAATTGTATAAAATGTATGCAGCTGTACCACTGCACCAGAAGGAATGCATTTTAAGGGGAGCAAAGGTTTATTTCTTGCCTAGGTGTTTTCATAAATCTCACACAGTATCTTTCTGCAGTTTTAGTTCCTGAATTCCTTTAAATTCTGACATAATCATTTATTTCCTTGGGGGGAAAAAAAAGAGAGAAAAGATTTTTCTCCTACTTATTAACGCCTGCTAAGAATTTTCACAGCTATTAGAAAAAACACACTATTTTATTTCACTTCAGCAGACAGAGGAGCCAAGTGATGTCCTACCAGATATGTTTTGAAATTTCTAGTAAAAATACTTTGCCACAAATAATATGGAAAGTGCAGTTCATTACAGCACTATTTGCTGTTATCCATATAAATGTTCTAATTCAAGTGCATTCAGATGTTGAAATATGAGAGAAATTTAAGTTCAAATTAAGCAAGAAAGATTACTTGGAACCTGTTGCAGAAAAAGTTTTTTTTCCTAAAAATTTCCAGTCAGGTCCCCTGGATTATGGGAAGAAGGTTCTCAGGGAAGTGGAGCATGTGAGGAGAGAAGTGCAGGATTAGGCTGAGGGATCAGGCTGGAAGGTGCATGGAGTTAGGGCTTCTTTTCTAGGGCAGTAATAGACAGGTTATTTTATATTTTCTTAGATTAATAGTAAGAATTACTCATGTGGTTCAAAATAAGCGCTTGTTTTTGAGACTGGCCAGGACCAGGCACACCAGATGCCTTTGCTGGAGGATGTATGTTTGCACATGGAAGATTCCACATGACAAGGCAGCAGACCTGCTCCTGCACATAGAGGTCCTCCTGTCTAAGGCCTCTGTGTTGCTTCCAAGCTCTTATTTGAACTTTCCATTGAGAGGAAATTTTCAACCCTTCATAGTAGCTCTGCTTTCCATAATTTCATGCATCATGTCATACTTGGACAACATCTTGATCATGAGTTCAATGGAGGATGAATTTTCTGAGTGACTTAGGGAATTTTCATGAATATTTGGAAAGTCATGTGCCTGACTTAAGAAAGAAAGCAATCAGTGTCACCCTCCTGTGATACCGCATTGGTGCACATCACTCTCTAATATTGAAGTCGCCATCACCCAGGCATTTCCAGAGGATACCAAAGCTACAGTTCAGGAACACTTGGTGCAGTTTGAGAACATTGAAATTCAAGATATGAAACTATGAGAGCATTAGCCAAGATGTAAGCCTGATTGCCCAAATCAGTGCTAATATATAGAGAGAATTGTAAGTGCAGGTTTCTCTTGCCAAGCTATGCCCCAGACCCTGCTGAAAGCTTGAATGTTTCCATGGAAAGTATCCAGAGGCAATGGTCCAAAATCCAGGCTGATTTCATTTGGCTTGTTGAGGGAATGGACTTACAGGCTGTGGCAGTTTCTTAGTTACAATAGTCAGAGATGGTTTTAGTCTTATTACAGTCATCTACCACAATCTCCTCTCCTCTTTGGGAATTGGTACCAATTGTGGGTTAATGCATAACACAATATCCACCCATCTGAGGGTGGAAATGTCATCACCTTTAATGAGTTGGAAGATTCCACTGAAAGCAACTTGATGACTTGAATTGTCATCCAGGTGCCATACAAACACCTCCGCCACGTGATGGTGAGACTGAACAGACCGTACAAACATCAAAGATGCCTCAGAAGAGATTGCTGAGGCTTGGTGCACTCTCCATCGCTCATCAGTCAGTCTGTTGGAATGAATCAAGATCATCTGCTCATAGGTTGGTATCTGCACTGTCTCATCTATCCTGACTCGAACAGGATGCTTTTTAATGTGTTTGTCATCGTGTCCCTTGAGTTCCTCTGCATTGCAGCACTCATGCTTGGGAGAAACTATGGTTTTGGAACAAAGTAGACTCCTCTGTCCTCTAGCACGGCCTTCACAGCTATTTCATTAAGATGTAAACTGAGGAAGGCGAAATTCAAAGCTGTTACTTCCCTGGTCAGGGAGGAGCATACTCAGGCAGCACTGCTCTGGAGGAACACCCAGCTGTGCTGTCTGAGGACACAACACAAACAGAACCTTCCTACATCATTTTAGTAATGATGTACATCTACTTTGTAAGCAGAGGAAAAGCATATGCCCTGAACTCACCTGGCAACAGTGAAGAAGCCAAGCTCAGGTGTGACACCACACAAAGCTACCATTCCCCTTGTGCAAGGTGTCCCAGTCCCTGAACTGGATTGCTCCAGTTGCAAAGAGTGTCCCCCAGTAACATTGGCCCCCTCTGGCACAGCCTTTTGTACTCTCAACCCCACCAGCTGATGCCTCCAGCCCCACTGCAGAGCTCCATCCTACACCTGAGTTTAGACCACTTCATTACACCTCTCTCCTGCCCCAAATACCCTCCACCCATGGATCCCAACCCATTCAGCGCTCCCGGCCTTAACCCCCGCCTCATTTCCAGCACAACCCACCTGCCCCAGGCTCCCCCATAGATGTCCCGTGCCTGTCCTGCCCACCCAGACAACCCTTGCAGCAGCACTTGGGACATGCATCACCGTCATCCTGGCTCATGGTCCCCCCCATTCCACCCTTCTCCAGAGGCTGATGGCCCCTTCATACTTACAACAACCAACGCAATGGTTCCTGCTCAGAGGAGGGGAACCCCATGGTAGGCTGCACCACTGGGACCAAGGGTAACCATGGTGGGGCTGGCACCAGGCAGGGACACGCCATCTGCAATGGGCAGGCATCAAAGTAGTGGAACCATGGAAAAAATACTACAAAAGTCACTGAAAAGTCACTTGGGGCTGAGCTCTGGTAGTTTTGCTGCCATCACCTCAGCTGCCTCACCGGGGCAGGTGTGTGTCTGCCAGATGAAGGGTGAAGCACTTACGATAAAGAAGAAAATCCACCGTTATGAAACATTCCCTTCCACCGTTTACCAAATCACATAATACTGATACTCTCACTATTTCGCCTCAGGAAATGCACGGTGGGTTAAAATTAACAGCGATTCTATATTCACTGCAAGCTCCTAATTAACCAGGCTGGGCCGTACTGCTCCAGCCAGATAATTCCCCAATATTTAGCCATTAGTTCTTTCCAATTTGGCCTGCTGCTGCTCCTGGCAAGTTTTGTCTCATAAACAATTATGCTGAATGCCAGATGTCCCAATGGACTGCTCGACTTTCACTGGCGGCTGCCTCATCAGGCCAGTTTTGCTGGAGCTAGGAAGACAGTTTGACATTTGACATCCGTGTGTGTATAAAGCTAAGGGTCAGTCAGAATCCCAGCGAGGACTTTTAATTACAGCAGCCTCGTGGGCTGAACACACACGTATCTGCATCACAGCGATTTTCTGACAAGCCAGTGCCCACGTTTCATGCTCCAAGGAGACCCACTGCGCATCCAAGCTCACACCATCCTCTTCTTCAGCTGGAGTCTGGAATAGTTCTTCAGCACTATTTGGAGATGCTGACCTGGATAGGGGGACAGGGCAGAGTGTGTTCTCAGTATGGTTCAGTAAAGTTCATATTTTACTCTGCAGAGAAAAATAAAATAAAAATGCAAGAAACAGAGGCCCAGGCAGCCATTTCAGCTATCCCCCTGCGTGCAAGAGCCCTGGAGGAGCCACAGCTCTTTCACCCGCAGAACCCCAGCAGAACCATGCTGTTGGGTCATCCTGTCGGCAAGATTTACTCCTCCAGCATGGGATGTCCCCATTCCAGCTCCATGTACAGTGGGGTTGAAACTGGAGCTCAGGGAGGGGGTGGTAGCAGTGGATGGTACCTTTCAAATTTCATGACACCATCCCATCCAGGCAGATTTTTCTGAGAGTCTGGGACATGTCTCATGACCATTTCACCCCACAGTGGGATTGCAAAGAGGCACTGGAGTCAGTGGGACCCTCCACTATGCCATCCCCCAGGAATGTCCTTCATCCATTTGGCTGCTCCCAATCTCCACCAGCTCCGCTTGGCCATGTTTCTCTAGCCCTGCTTTGGTGGACTTTTTGCACCTTTTTGCAGCTTTTACCTCAGGAACATAGGAGGTGGTGGGCCAAAGAACTCTTTTATTGTTTGTTTCAAGGCAAACTTCACTAAAGGGCTGTGTATTACATGAAGAAACTTTTCTAGTTGAAAAGGCTTGATTCACATTAATGCAGAGGAAAGCAGTTGCCAGACGAAATTCACTGGAAGAGTCTCAGGAGATTCAGAAAAGAAGCAAAGAAATGTGCATTTTAATATAATATTCTTTCAGATTCCCACATAAATAGCTGCATGTTTTTATGCTCAGTGTGGCAGCTTCCTTTTATTTTAAAATAAACAAGTGCAGGTTTAATGGAAGGGCACTTGTTGACAGACACATTAATTTCTCACTGGAGAAACAGAGAAAAAGCACAGGTAAATTCCTGAGACAAGTGTATTTTCAGATAAAAGCCTAATGACGTTTCATATTCCTGAGTTGCTGGTGTAAGAGGCTGAGATGAATTGGTCGAGGTGGAATAGTTCAAGCTGGCCCAAGGGCAAACAGTGTGGTGGCACCAATGGGTACCATCTGGGGAGATGCAGGAGTGGCACCCAGGAAAAACAAACTCTTAAGAGATAGGGTTTGGCTGTGACACTTTCCTGTGATTTTTAAGCAAGTTGAGAAACAGAGGCATTTTTCTACTCTGTTGTCATTGCTAAAATACTCCAGCAGTGTCCACCCCTGTCCTGTCATACTCCCACAAGCAGAAGTTAGTAACACTTGCTCCTAATCATGGGCATCTCTTAATTTAGGTTCTATTCCCCCTCTTTGTTATTTGCAGAAAAACAGTGAGCTTCTTGAAATGGCACTAATTGCACATCTGAGGAAATTTAGGTACACTTCTGTGGTCCTTCCAAGCGACAGTCCTTTCTCTACCTCTTAAATCCGGTTCTTCTTGGAAAGCACCGATGGGAATTGACATTTCTTGTTCCTGACACTGGAGCAGTTTCAGTACGAGCAGAGAGGTTGGGCACCTTCCATGGGAGTCAGCATCGCGCTCTGGCAGGCAAGCCACAGTTCACAGCATCCTTCTTCAGTCTGGACCACCCCAGATGTTCCTCCCTGTGACAGGAAACACACCTCCTCCACAACTCCTTTATCAACAGGGAGTGATACAGCATTACATTTGGATTTGACTAGCAGAGCCAGTCACTAATAAATTAATTTATTTTGAATTATTTTTGCTCAGACTAAATGGAAGCCTCACTTTATTATCTGCAAATAGGGCTTTTAATTTCAAAAAGCAGAGAATAATAAGCCAAATAAATGAGGATGACTGTCCTGAGCAGCTCAGGGATGTAGGTGAGGACTCTGTGGGAATGTGTTGAAATCAAATATGCAAAAGTATCTGACACAGGCTTCCAAAGCAAATGGAAAAATCCTGGAGGACTGGGGTCCACATTTAACACAATGAATAACTTCATCCAAAAGTCTGTCAGGGAGGCTGCAAGGACAGGAAGGAAGATCTGAGCAGCAAATAATCCTACATCTTGAATCTCAGAAAAAATTGAAAATTAGTAAAAGTCAAGCTGAGGTAAAACTGAATTGAAGCAAATTGTAAAGGACTCATTCGTGTCATGAATAAAAAGAAAGACTGGGGTTTGCTGGTCGGTTACAGTGAAGATTAAAGATGTTCTGGATATAGACCCAAAGCTACCTCTATATTTTGTGTAAGTCTTCTCTAATGAAGAAAACGTTGAATGCGGACGCGACAGCAGGATGCTGCTGTCAATGAGGGCATGAAAAAAGAGCTGATCACATCCACGGAGGAGCAACTTCTGAACAACACAACATGCTGGAGCCAGAGGGCCCGTTAATCTCAGTCTCAGACATCTAAAAATAACCAGAACATCAAACTTCAGGTCCAGTAACAATTATTTCAAATAAATCTACTAAGTTGAGGGTGGCACTGGAGGAACAAAGAGAAGGCAGGGGAGTTCCCAAGGCAAAGAGTGAACGGGCACCTATCAGCCAGCTAGTTTGATCCCTGCGGTATCTGAGCTGTTAGAGCCAATTTGGACAGAGAAGAATTAAAGATGTGGGATAAATGAAAAGAGGTTAGAGCTCAACATGGGTTTATTAAGCTACGTGGTGCAAGGCTAACCTGATAACTTTGAATAAAAATGTGGTTTTCTCAGTGAAGAAAAGTAGTATCTCTAACCATGCACACTGGAGGAAAGCTCTTGATTCTGTGTCATATAGACAATGATTATCTAAACTACAGCAAGGGACAACCAGGACCAGTCTGCAAAGGTTCTTAGGAGACAAGGTAGGGCAAAGCTGCAAGGGCTGGCTGGAGGGAAGCCACTAGGGAAATTGTTCTGAATTCAAGTATATTCAACATCTTTGTTAACAAATAGTGCAAGAACCAGTATGTGATGTGACTGTGGAAAAGGCCAATGGGAGGCTGGGATGGTTTCAAGAGAAGTCATGAATTACAAGTGTGATGTGACCACAAATGCCAGACATCACCCGTAGACATTCAGGCTTTCCCAGAGCCACGGGGGTGACCAGACACCTGAAGAGACAACACAAACTTGTGTCACCAGAAAGAACAGAAGCTGATAAAGGGTGGGATAATTTTCCCTGAAGACAGTGGGGAAAAATAGTGAAGTAGGAGACAGACAGCAGCTCGGGAGCAGATGGACATCAATCAGGGAAATATTTGTCAGCTGTGTATTGGAGAAAGGTCTGTTCTGCAAGGACTGAGCTCTGTGCCCCATCCCAGTGGGGGATACAGTGGGGCCATGGCACAGGAGGCTGGTGCCTGCCCCATGCTCCCAGAGCCTTCACGAACCTCAAACCAGTCATGTCTCATCATACTCCGGCTGGGAACTGTTTATCCTCCACCTGAATTTGAACCATTTTCCCTATGCTTTCTCACCCTAAGACATGATCCACGTGTTCCCCTGAACTATTTCCTGTATCTGCTCCATAACCTTGCTGTGGGCTCACCCGCACAGCTACTGCTGCCACACACCTTCTCCCAAATCCTCACCTTGGACTTTCTCAGCCAGTTCATCTCATTTGCTCACTCTAGAATAATTTTTCTACTTGCACTAATACTGTTTTTCTGTTCTTTATTTAATAAGAAAATGCTCTGTACGTGCTTATTTATCAAGTCCCCATCCCAGATCCTCTCCTCTCTGTGTTACCTTCAACTCTTCCCTGGAAAGTCATGGAAGGATCTCTCAGAAAAGCCCCAAAGCCTTGGTGTGTCTTCCACATACTTGTTTTGAGACTACCTTGATACGTTCATCATGGCAGCTGAGTTTTGTGAATCTCCTTATGTGATGCCGAGGCATTTGTTTAGCAAAACAAATGCAGAATTTATTAATAGTACCTCAAGAAAGAGCTGATCACATTTTTTACTGTATGTCTCTGAGAAATCACATTGCTGCAGAAGTTGCCTCCGCACTGAGAAAACACCTGGATGGGAAAAAAAAAAAAAAACTAGCCAGTTCTATTTCCAAATCTGTCATGTTCAGCCTCTGATTATCAGTGTTGCAAATATTTTGACTTCTAAATTTTTCCCTAGATAGCTCGTCTGGCTGCAATGCAGTTATGCAGCCTCATCCCTTGATATATCCAAGGTGTTGGTTTTTTTAAAGCTGGGCAAAAATCACTCATTCATTGGTCATGGCTGATTTCACACCCCTGAGGTTAAGGCAGTGTCCTGCTGGTGAAATTTCTTATGAACACCTCTCCAGCTGCCCCAAAATGTTGCTGCTGGAGCATTGACTTCTGCAGAGAGGTGAGTGAAGCAAATCCCTGGACATCCTTGACCCCAACGTAGGGCAGATTTCAGAACTGCCTTTGGTGGCTGCACCTGGAGGTGGTGTCACAGCACCAGGAGGAGGCTGTCAGCCAGCGGCATAGGTCCCCTTGGGCATCACTGATGTCATTACTTCAACATACACAAAAGGACTCCTGGCTGGCTTTTGGGAAACAATTAAAAAACAATTATTTTTTTTTCACCCTAGGATGGTTTTCTCCCCAACTTTCTGTTCATGCTGGCCTTCTGAAACCCTTTGCCCAATTCAGGAGCAACACCCATTTCTCAGTTAACAGCTCCTTTGTATATTGGGAGCATCGAGGGGAAGGAACCTGGAGAAAAGCCCCTGATTTCAAGGGCACACGACCACAGAGCAGCCACTAGCAATGAGGACCAAGACCATCGCTGTGAACTGGCCACAGTAGCTATCTTTGCCCCTGTTTTCTCTCTGTGAATATTATCTTCCTATTAAAAGAGGGAGAAATAATTAACCAATTAATTAAACTTTCTTTGCTTTTCATTCCAGTTCAACTTGCAATTTAAAACTGGCATAGTAGCTAAGATAACAGTAATTAGGAAGGCAGTCAGGTATATACTGGGATTTCAAGATGAACCTTGCGACTTAGAGAGAGAAAAAATTAAAACAGAGGCCCTTGTCTACTTTATCTGAGTCATTTCATTCTTATACTTGGGGCCCAAGCAGCATTAAAGTACCTGTATCACTACAGGAGGATAAACAGAGAGGGGACTGTATCTACCTTTCCACAGAGAGGCTCAACAGAGCACGTAGGAGCAGGAAAGCTCAGTCCAAGCATTGGTAGATGTTGGGTGTGTTCCTCAGGAAAAGGCTGGTCCTGGAGGTGAGCGCATCTGGGCTGGAGACCCATCCCTGCTCCCTCTCAGCCAGAGCCAAGTGCCCCATTCGCCTCAGCTGGGCACCGTCAGGGAGAATTTCACCCTGAAAATTTCTCTTCAATGCCTTGTAATTGGTTCCATAAACAAATTCCAACCACTACTGCAACCATATGCATTTTAAACATTTTCAGTATCTCTGCAGCTGGAAAAACTAAGGATTTCCCCCTCCCCCCAATAGTTCCATGTTAGGTGAAGGTTCCTGCCGTGTCTGGTGATAATGAACCTATGTCTGTCACAACTCTGATATGCTCAGAGCCTACTCACTGATTAATGTCAAAATAACAATTCCTGTGCTTTTTGCATGCTTGAAAACTTTTCGGAATTATGCTATCATCAGTAATTATTTTTTCACCCTTATATTTATGCAACATATTATAGTGACTTTAAAATTTAAATGAAGATGGAGTTTAGGACATAGGACATTGTATAATATATTCGCTCATCTGCATATTACAATTCAGAAAGCAACAAATGATCATTTATTTTTATTAGAAGAGGAGTTGGCAGAACTGCTTTACGCTTCAGGTTGCCTGACAGCTCCTTTTTAAAACATTGTTCTGAATTGCTTAAAACCTTGCCAGATCTTGAGCATTTTGTCTGAAACTTTCCAAGTTGAGTTCCTGTCTCAGACTGATGGTTTTGTATATACTTTTTTGGAACCCGAGTCTCAAATAGGTCGATCATTTCTTCGTATGCAATTAAGAGAAATATATTGCTATGCTAATGTTTAAAAGCTCTTAAAGTTGTTTTGTTGAACAGCTTAATGCCTTCCTGGTTTGGAGCAATGTGAAGGTTGGGAGGGATGGCAGTCTGGTTAGGTATGTGTTTTATTGCTCCTGTGGACAACAGCCAGATTTATACATATCATGGAACACAGGAATGAAAAAAAATCTTCTTTTTTACAAGTTCATGAAGGTGCAGCTAAACTGTCTGAAAGTCCATCTGGGCTGTACGTGCTGTCTGCAGAGCTGGGGTGGAGGTCTGAGACTGCAGACCTTGCGTCCAGGGGCAGTGAATGGTGAGGTGAGGATGGGCATCCCTCCCCCTGCATCCCTGGGGTCCTGGGGACATGAGCCTGTGGGGAGGACAAACGACTGCAGCTCCTCCGTGAAGGCTCTCCATGTCCCCAAGGCATGCAGGACAGGAGCACCATGCAAAACAGCAGCGAATGATCACATAATGGAGGTCTTCTTCAAATGGTTGGAGGAAAAGGGCAGGTTGTCAATTCTGTATCAAAATATGGATTTTTGGATGGGGCAACTATTCAACAGTCCCCAGTTTCTCAAAGGCTCTTGTCAAGGGAGAAAGGATGGGCTTTTTGCTGGAAGCTGCTGGTTTTGCTGCTAAAGCTCCATCCTATTTTTGTCTTATTGTCACGCAGCTGATGACTGGGTCTTCCCTGTTGAGACCAGAGTCGGGGTGGGCAATCACAGCTGTCCCTCAGCTTTGAAAATCTCGAGGGAGAAGAAAACACAAGCTGGTGGGTACAGCCGGTGGCTTGGATGCCCACCGCCATCCTGCTGCCACCTCCAAAGGTGGACATGGAGACCCCAGAGACCACCAGCTGGGTCTTCACCTCCCTAATCTCCCCGCAAAAGGGAAAATCTTCATTAGCAATTCAAAGCTGATAGAAGCAGTGAAGAGCTTCCTCAGAGTGCAGAGATGGGGACAGGAGAGGGGACAGCTGGGCCAGAATGTGACATGTGGTGGGGATGGTGCTGGGATTCAGCAGGGCAGACGCACCCAAGGGTTTGCTGGGGATGAAATGCACCCCTGCAAGGGCGTACCTTTTTATTTAAAAACGACAAAAACACTAATTAAAATTTTCTTTCTGCATTTGGCTTTGGAAAAAAAAATTAAAAATGTATAAGCCCCTCTGTACTGGGTATGTATATTTTATTGCTGTATAATTGGGATCTTCATTAGTTCCCTGGGTGGTGAAGTGACAGGCTTTTCATGTGATACAGACACTAATGCATTGCGATACAGTTCTCTTTTCTTTTTTTTTTTTTTTTCTGAGATGCTCCTTCCTAAACACATACAACGCTCCCTAATAAGGACTTATGTACAAAGCCCCTTTTCGGGGAACATTATCCACTGTAGCGTCACTGAAAGACAAGACTCTGATTGCAACAGAAGAGGGGGCGGGGGACATTTGGAGATCGAGAAAGTATTAATCATGTTAATCCCAAACCCCAGGGTATAATTGCTGCTGCTCTCAAACAAAATGCTACTTTTATCTAAATTACTAAAGTGGGAAAAGTGCAATCCGGTTTAATTTAGCACTGGTGCTCCCGAGCAGACGCGCGAAGCCGGGCTGCCATGGGGAAGGGCCCACGAGGGCTCTGGGCACAAACGCTGCTCCCTTCTCTTCAAGGAGCAGCGATTTTCCTGGTTCCAGAGGTGGCCGACCCAGCACCATCAGAGACAGGAGGGGGAGATGAGGGCGGAGTAAATTTCCAGGTGGAAGATTATAGAATCATAGAACGGTTTGGGTTGGAAGGGACCTTAAAGGTCATCTCATTCCAACCTCCTGCCCTGGGCAGGGAAACCTCCCACTAAAACAGGTTGCTGACTGACCCTGTGAGGAAAAGGATATTCCCAACCCTCTCCTTTTTCCCTTTTTCTGACAAAATTCAAGACACTCATTCCCTGAAAAAGTCTTTCCCCTGCAAGCTGAGGAGAGCTGCTCTTGACAAGGCAGGTTTCATATTGCTCCTGGTTGCTTATGACTTTTAGAGGCTGGTCACTGAGTGGTGATTTCCCTGTTCTGAGGCAAAATAAAATTATACGTATCTGTGACCAAGAAGTGCATCTTTTTAGGCAGAGGGTGGTGAAAAATTCACCTCACCCTCATAGGGATGTTGAGAGCCAGCTTCAAAAGGCAGTCCAGCCTGGACTTTGGGCATCAAGTCCCCGGATGCAACAGCATCTCCATGCCCATCTCCCCATACTGGGAGTGCTGGTCATCTCACCTGATGTCCCCTCTCCAGCTCTTCCTTCAGCCCAGCTCATCAGGCTGTCGCCTCTCCAGCTTCCTGGCCCAAGCCAGGTCATAACTGAGCGCAGATCTCCACAGGTCTCATTGCTCACCTCCAGACATAAAAAGTGTGGAGGGCTTTGCAGCTTTGGGAGGCACAATTTAGACACTGAGTAGGAGGAAAGTGAATTGTGAGCTGGTCTGGTCACAGTTAGAGGTGGTGAAGGGCATGGCTCTGCACATGTACAAGCTGGTCATCCATACAACTAAGGAGCTTCAACCATCTATTTTTAATAGACTGCTGGGAACGTCAGAGGCAATTCACTGGGTGAGATTTAGATGCCTCCAAGACCCACAGGAACTAACTCCCCATGCAGGAATCTGACCCTTTATTTATTATTACAAGTGTGTTTGAATTTGGCAGGGTTGTGGTGTCCTACCACATGATATTTTTTCAATTCATTGTGACAGATATTAAATTAATAATAAAAAAGACAATATGCTTGTACTGTTTTCCTGACCAGACCTGACTACTTCTCACCAGGATCAAACAGCCCAGTAGAAGGAGCTTTCAGTACAACAAACAGTATGAGGAGTGAAGAGCAAAGCCAAGTGACTGTGCAGACACTGTCAATGGCTGGTCCTATCCTCAAAGCACGTGTCAGTGATGCTTGTTCAGCGATTCATGATAAGCTCATTAGAACATGGAGTTACTGGGAAAAAAACCAAACCTCCACACCAAGAAATACGCTCATGTCGCTGTTGAATCAGATGTGACACCAACATACATTTTAAAAAGTGCATTTTTTAATTCTAAAAAACTGTTGACAAATACGTGTCCCAGTTTTTTTAAAAGACTGAACGTATTTTTAGTTCTTTAAACAGAATAAAGATCAGCTTTTTCTTTTGTTGTTAGAAATTTTAATTCACTGCTGTCCACCACTGTAACTAGTCCTTCTGTTAGAACACCCAACCGGGAATCCCTGCATTGTGGAAGTCACCAAAATTGCATTGGGATGCAATAAGAATGGAAGAAGGGACATCCTGGGTTAGATCCACCCTTCCCATCACCTGTCACTCCCAAGGGTCCCCATGGGATGCTCCGAAGCAGAAGGACAAAGATGGAGTGGCACTTCCCTGAAGAACCTCCCTGCTGCCAGTGGAGTGGGGCTTGAGGATTTTTTGCTGAATAGTGTTCTGCATCAGTAAGTTTCAGACAACATCCTTCTCGTGCATAAATCAGTTTCCTACTTTCTGAACCTATTTGTACCTTTGGACCCCACGACATGCTCAGACATCTTGTTATGAAGTGCAATTAAGCATTCCCAGGGGATCTTTCCTTTGCTGGTTTTAAACTTCTTGCCTGATCATTTGAGAGGCTGATTGCAGTGGTTTGTGTTTGGGAAAATAGGGAATTATTCTATTCCCTGTTCTCTATTCACTGTTTCTGTGTCACTGATGATTTTGTAAGGCTTTGTTCACCACAATCTTTCTTTGCCCTGTGCAATCATCCTTCCAAATTAAGGAGTGGTAGCCTTCCATAATCTCCTGCTAGAAGTTGTTCTAAATCTGGTTATTCTTCTTGCCCATCTCTAAAGCTCTTCTAGTTTGCCAAAAAAAAAAAAAAAAGGTGCAGTTTCAATAGGAATGTACATCATATTCAAAATGTGGTCGTTCCATGGATTTATACATATGGTAAGTAGTTTTTTCTTCTTCTAATATTTGCTTTATTTTCTAACATTTCCTTGACAAGCACTTCCAAGGATTGCACTGATGTTCCCAAGAACTCTCTGTAAAGATTAAATCTTTATACATCTTCACATTTCACTTTTATGCATCCTTATATCACACCTGTCATGGCTGACACATGTCCATACCTCACATTAACACTCTCCCACCCTCCAGAAAAGGCTGGTCAAACCCATGTTGACCATTGGAAATTACCCTGGGCTGCACCCACTGTCCTGCAGTGCTTGTGAATTGTTTGGTACAGTGTGAGTTGGCTGGAAAAAAAACAAGCCAGAGGCCAGGCTAAAAATTTAACAGTATAATGTCATAATTGGTGAATTGTAGGCACGTTCCCCTGACCCCAGCATCACTCTCTTGAGACATGAAGATTCTTATTCCTGCATTTTTTCCATGTCATTCAAGTGATCATTATACCATATAGGGACCTTTCTTTTTATCCCATAACTGCTTTTAGGGAAAACTTTATTGTAAGCTTTTTGGAAACCCATGTACTCAGGACTACATTTGTGCTTGCCTCCAGGAACTAACAGTGCTTTCTTGGTCAGTTTTGGATGAGACAACATCTTGTTCTGCTCTATGTGCCTGCTTATTTTGCTCTTTATTTTAGCGTCTTCCAGGTTTCATTGTAAAAACATCAGGCTTTGCATTTCATGGCTTTCCATATTTCCCCTTCTATTCTTTTTAATAAATTGGCAAGAAATTCTCCACCTTCTATTTTCTGGTATCTAGGTAGATTGAAGCGACAGATTACCCAGAACAGTTAATAGACTGGAATTTCATTTTTTTGATTCCTTTACAGCTCTTTGGAAAATACCATCTGTTCTTGATGAATTTTTATTATTCAATTTTTAATTTTAAGCCTAAAATATAAAACAGTTCCTCATACTCATCTCTTGTAATGAAAATTTCCCATGAGGGAACATTACTGAATTCCTCTGTTTATTTAACTTTCCTGCTGTGCCCTTTCTTTCACAGTTCTTCCACTGAATTCTGATCTTCCATGAGCTGTACTAGCTCTATGGTATATACTCACTTTGTAATGCTTGAAAAAAAATGTTATCATTAGTTTTTATGTCTTTAGCAAGTTTTTTCTCAAACACATTTTTGGCCTGTGTTAAAATGATTTTACATGAACGCGCCAGAGTTTATTTTCCTCATTTTAAACATGTCCTTTTAGTTCTAGTTGCTTCTTTTATGCTGCTGTATAACCATGGACAGAATTATTTTTTTCCATTTAAAGTATTCTAATAATGTTCCAGAGATTCTAATACAATGTCTTTCAAAAGCATCCCCTCCATTTTCAATCATTTGCCCTTCTAACCAATCCCTTTAAATTCCCTTTTAACTAGTCTCCTCAATTTTTTTTGTAGTTTCCCTTTAAACTTTATCAGAGTGATTTCTGCTTTTTTCCTCCCTCTCCTATAAAGTATTGAACTTCAGTCTATTGCGGTCACTCTTATGGAGCCATTTTTTTGATGGTTGGACCTTGAACCAGGTCTCCTGGATTGCTCCATATCAAATCAAAGGTTGCTTCTCGTCTTTCTTATTCTCCGGAAAAACAGTCACTTACTCTGCCTGAAAATGTACTCTCAGAACCTCGACCCTTTGTAACAGTCACTAATCACCATGGGGGTAATTGAAGTCTACTTTTATTTTCATATTTTCAGCTGTGAGACACCAATGAACACTACTCAGTGCTTGATGACCCCGTGCACCATCATGAAGTTGTTGCCTACCCACGAAGTTCGGTGTACAGCCACCGTGCTGTTTCTTCCCACATATGCAGGAAATTTCAGTCCACAGGAATTGCACGCTGCTTACTGAGACAGTGAACTTCTTTACCTTACTGACCCTTAAGATCTCCCCAGGGTCCCTTCTCCACTGACACCAGTTACCCCATGGTTACTATATGAATGACGCCCTAGTATGAATGTACCACGGGTTACTATATGACTGTCAGATATCTAGAAGGCCTGTTAAGTCAATACCTTCCTTTAGAATTGAATCTTCAGTTCACTTATCTTAATTTTTACAGCATTCAAACAGATACTTGTAAATATTTGGCACGGGTTCAGCTGTTGGTATTTTTACCATATTCTTAAACACCACTTCCAGCCAAGGTCTGCTTTAGCTGAGTGGGAAACTGCATCTCATGAGCACGTTCCGCCAATTCAAAAAATTTATTCAGTTTCTAGCAGGTCCGGATCCTGACCCCATACACATTTTTCTCATATACGCCTTGGGACTTCAAATTCATTTGCTGTGTCCTTGGTTCTGAGAACATTTTGGAAATTGTACTTGCTACACAATATATCCTCATTAGCAAATTAAAACTTCTCTCCCTTTCCTCCTAGGGCCAATAGTTCTTACACAGACCACTCCTGTTGACTTTACTCAGCACAGGAGCCTACCAAGACACCTTACAAGGTCTGCCCTGCTGTGTCTCGCCCCATGGTCCTCCCAGACCATCTATCCACACACTTAACAACGGGGTCCTCCCCACTGCATCCTCCATCCAGGACATGACATCCTACAGCCGACATTTTGTTGTGTCCATTGGGCAAGTGACCTTCATCACTTGGATTTCCACATCTATCTCTCAGACAGTCATAATGGAACAGAAATCCAAATTGAAAAACAAAAATTATATGCGGGTTCTGCTTGGGCTGGATTTGTTAGAAGTTATTAGGAATGAATGTGACAAATCAGAGTTAATCCTCAAAAACGACTAGCTGCAGCTTTCTCAAAAGCACTTGATAAGATTTCTTGAGAATTTTGATGTCCTGCCAATATTTTTTTTCCAGCAAAAGATAATTTAGAAATTGAGCCAAACCACTATAGAAAACTCTGTGCTATTTCTAACAGTGTTGTGCAGATCAGAACCCTAACCAGTTTCATCAGGGAAAACACTCTTTTCTTGTATCTCTATTTTTATATTTTTAATATTATGAAATGAACTCTTGCCTTAACTGAACCAAATCACCAAGGAGTAGAAGAAATTAAGTCTGAAGACCAAGTACCAGAAACTAGTCTGTGTACAGATGGCCTACTCCTGATACTAGGGCCACAGGAGAATCAGATGCAGGGAGATGGAGGAGGAATTAGATTCCCATGGAGGTGGAGAAGCAGGAAATGATGCTCTTAAGTGATAAACCACGAAGATTTAAAGGGATATTTTATTTTTTTTTTTACAAGTGAAGGTATAGACACACAAAATGCGTGCCCAAGCACAGTGTCAGAAACAGAAATGGTCAAAGGCCTGAGCAGGTGGGAGGTTGCCTCTCAAAAACATCTGTCTTTTTTAAAACAATCCTCTTGTACTGCCCTGACCTTTCTGCTGCCACCAGCAGCCAACTGCAATAGCTCAGTCTAGTGGTTAAACACTGTGATACTGCCTTTCTGCAGCAATGGGCAGGGTTTGTGGTAGCTCCCTAAAGCAGCTGGAGTGACACACGATTAGCCATTTATTCCATTAATGCCGAATTTCTTTTCCTGTCAGAAATTAGCTCTGAACAGTTTGTTTTGTATAAACGTGCTCTGCTATTACAAATGTACTTATCATAGGAACATATTTCCATCCAGCGATGGCTTTTGAACTATTCACAGTGGCATTTTTCCTCCACTACTCATTATTTATGGTAAATAAGCCATCATATAAGTCACCTGGTATTGCTTTGGCTCCACAACTGGGTGACTGAAGTGTCTATAGTTAGGTGGAGGGACAGCAGAGTATTTTCAAGCTGGCCAAGCCAGCACTTGCAGAATAAATGCCAGCAGATGTGTACTACAAAGGGAGTCATGATAACATTGCTGCTTGGGGCTAAAGAAATTGGAAACACAATGAAAGTCTCACACCACAACAGCAAAGACAACATCCTGCATACAACTTGGGCAATAAAAGCTTCTTTTTTTTTATTTGTTTGGTTTGGGTTTTAATAATAAAGATTGTAACATGAACCAGTATGGAATTAAAAGGGGTCAACAAAGTAAAACATAAACAGGATTGAAGCTGGATCTCCAGTTGGCATGAATAAGCCCAGCTCAGTCCACAGCCGCATCACCAATCTGGCCCTGGTTTACGTACCTGGGACTCGGGAGGGGAGACATGTTGATCTTCTTGCAGGGTTCAGGGAGAGATTCAGCTTCAGAGGACCACCAAACACTCATGGGTAGAAGAGGAGGAACCTCTCTGTAAGCCACAGCAGTGACATCTATTGCTGCAGAGGGAAGGTCTGAGCTGGAAAAGACATGGGATAGGATACCACATAATGTGTGGCCCCAGATGCTAAGCTGCATCAGTCCAATTCTAGTGGACTCATGTCCACTAGACACTGGGCTAGCAGCTATTCATCCACCTCCATAAACCCTGTGAACCCGAATGTGCCTTCATTTGGCATATCCAGGCGGGAAAGCAATTTTTTCACAGCAGTTCTCAGCCAGGAGTCCCCATTGCCTTGTTGAGACCCGTTCCTTTATATAAGAAAGGCCTTTATCCCTGCAAAAAGACAAATCCTTAAGATTTGGGCGCTGAACATCCCCCAGAGAGAAGCCTGGGCCTGAAGAGAAGCTATCAGGAGACAGAGGACACTCACCTTCCCTCAGGACTATGTGCTAGTGTTTAATCACTTCCATTGTTAAAACCTTGTGGCTTATTTAGCCTGAATTTCTGCAGCTTCAGCTCCCAGCCATTAGTTCTTATTATGCCTTTCTCCATTAATTTAAAGAGCCCTTTAGTACCTGGTATTTTCTCCCCATGAAGGTACTTACATGCTAATCAAGTCACCTCTCACTCTTCCTTTCTACAATCTAAACAGATTGCGCTTTTTAAAATCATTCACTGTAGGGCATTTTCTCCCATCCTCAAATTATTTTTGTGGCTCTTTCCTGAACCTTCTCCAGCTCCTGCACCCTTTCAGAAGCGTGAGTGTCAGATTGGCATCTCATAATCCAGCCATGATGTGAGCACTTACATACGCAGAGAAGAAATATTTCCTTATCCTTACTTGTCCCTGTGTTAACACACACCAGACAATGTTAACTCTTCATGTACTGGCAGCTTATGTTTGCTCACCTGCCCACAGTGGTCTTCAGTCCACTTTTATGAGCCACTGTTTTCCAGGAGATCCTTTTTGCCTTTAGATGGATAAACCTGTGCTTGGCTTCACATTAATACATGTGAATAGGTCCATGTGATCCCAATCCCTCAATTAGCTGCCTCGTCAGGTGCATTGCAGACATCTGCTGCATTCAGGCAATGTGCTTCTCAAATCAACTTCCAGTTCCAGAAAAACAACCAAAAATAAAAGGCAAATCAGTTGTTTGACAGGATCTAATTACTATAAAACCACGTGGACCCATATTTGGTGATTTTCTAGGTGTTCAGTGGGGGGTGGGACCTTTATTTTTCTGAGGCCCCTTACCAGGCTCATTTGCTTAGAAATATCTCATGGTAGCGTGTTACCCCAGCTTGAATATCAACACATCACTTGCAACAGGTAGTAAAATCAGCATCAGAGTACAAGAAATCTCCTCAACCTGCTATTCCAGGATGCTGAAGTATAAAGTGAGAGATATAGCAGTGTTAATATGATCAGATCTAACAGGTGTTGGCTTTATATGACCCTGATGTACTAAGGAACAGGAAAACCACATCTGCACACCTTGACATACGTTTGCATTCGAGGATTCAGTGTCCACTCACTGCTCAAGTGCTGTTTTGCTCTTCAAATGCATATTTATTTGGGACATCTGGAAAGGAAAGCAGACAAATGGAGCCATCCTCTATATCATCTTTTAATTCTTCATTGAGGTGACGGACTGCATGACAGAGTGAATGTCAGACCAGGTCATGTGAAGGTGATGCTGCTGGGGCTGAAGCTATGAAACAACTTGCTGGTTCTCAGCCGAGCATCTCCTGGAGAATAAGGTTTTCATGCAGTGCTACCGTCTGAGTCTCTTCAAAAAAAAACAAAAAAAAAAGTATGTATGAAAAGCATTTGTAATTATCATACAGTGCAGCACATTAACACAGATATAGCTACAGTTCTGTCACTTTGTAGTGATAATAGTATATTGTTGGTGTTGTGTTTCTCCTACAATGACAGCACTAAAGGAACGTTAATGCCTGGCAGCCCAGATGCAAAGATACAGCATTATTTTATTACAAATATGGTGGTAAATACAACAGATTTATGGTGTGTACACTGTACAGAGCACAACACAGTCCTTCCTCCTTATGCCATGAGTAAGGCTGTGTTAAGAAAAGGTGAATATTCTACGTATTATAGATCCCAATTACTGCAGAATAACACAGTGGAGCGAGGTCTGTATTGACCTCACCATCAAATTACAAAATAAATGTGTGTTGTGCAGCTACTGTGCAAGGCTGACATGAAAGACCCACGGGGGTGGCTGAACAGGATGAAGAACTGTTCCTGCAGAGGAGAAGAAGAAACCCAGACTGACAAAATTGCAGCCCCAGGTGCCCAGCAGACCCCACTCCTCTTGGACTGGGAGGGTGTGGAGGCACACCACTTGGCCTTTTCCTTTTGCTCTGCCCCAGAGATTCTGTGATTCTTGTGTGTCTTTGACCATCCTTCTGCAGTTGCTGTTGGGTCACCAGTCAGAAAATGGAGAGGACCCCATTGCCAACCTGGGCGCCTCCCTCGAGCCTGGCTCAGAGAGGAGTCCTCAGGGATCTTTCACAGCAGATGGTTTGGGATCTCAAGATCCCATCCCAGTGCTAGAAATCTTACTCTTAAGCAAGTTGTGAGATCTTCATAGGATGATGACAGCACCATCTGTGCAAAGTATCTGCCTCAGCTCCTGCTTTTACTGAAACGGACTATACTGAATTAAAAGCAGCTCCACATGAGCACCGTGTATAAAGCTGCAATAATACAACTCTAACGAGATACCTACTGTGTCCACCAGACTCCAGGAGAGCCCACAGACAGTGATCTATTCTGCAGCTAGGGCTGATATTTATCTTACCATCTTAGCACCAGGCATCGTCAAGACTGATGGCAATCATGGTCTGACTGAGAAAATTGAAAGATTGACCCTTTGCAAAGAGGGAAGGTAGCTGCTGGCAAACGGGAGCTGCTGGAAAGAGCAAGCCCCAGCCTGGCTCAGCACCATTTGGTGGTCCTCGGTCCCAGACTGGGCAAGGGCCTGGCACAGTGTTTGTATCAATTGACCCCCTGGAGGAGGCAGAAACACGGCATGAACAGCCTACAAGGGAACCCCAGTCTGCATTTTCCCAGACTTTCCTTGCTTCTGTAAGCAACAGGGTAAAATTCAGACCCTCCTGAGGAAATTCCTCGTACCTGCCTCCATCCAGACCAGTGGCTGCTGTGCCCCATCCACCTGCCAAATAACTGAGAAACATCAACCACATGCTTTTACAGCACTTTGTAGAGACTTGCTGAGAGTTCAACTGTATTAGATACAAATTTTTTACAGGACATACCCTGGATCTTCAGCCTAGCATTCAACTCTCTGCCCCTTTCAGCCTATTTCTACACTTTCAGCTGCAGACAAGGTCATCAGGACTTTTTCGTTGGGCAGGGAGTCACAATTTTCTCCTGACACTTGGTGCCAGCTGCACTGCTTTTGTAATATTCTCAGAGGAAAGCCCCTTGGGAGCAGAGACAGAGCCCAGAAAATATCAAACCAAAAGGTGTTCAGCTGTGTCCAGTTAAAGGTTGGGAACAGGAGGTTGGAAAGACAAGGTATCTGTACTCTATAGACTCTGATACCAATATTTGCCGATTTAGTGACATAAAAACCACAAGGTGTCTAAAAAGAGCAAAAAGGGGTGAATAAATGCCAGACAGCTGCTCTGGCCAGTTTTGTACTCAGTCTTTGATACCTCTAAGAAAGCCCTCACATAGACATCACTGGCAGCTCATGGGTCTTCACTCTGTTCATGGAATCACAGAATTGTTGGAGTTGAAAGGGACGTCTAGAGATCATCCAGTCCAACTCCCCGGCCAAAGCAGGGTTGCCCAGAGCACATCACTCAGGAGCATCCAGGCGGGGCTTGAAGATCTTCAGAGATCCTCTTCAGAGACTCCACGACCTCCCTGGGCAGCCTCTGCCAGGGCTCTGCTACCCTCACCCGAAAGAAGTTTTTCATCATATTTGAATGGAACTTCCCATGTTCCTGCTTGTGCCCGTTGCCCCTCATCCTGTTACTGGGAACCCCTGAAAACAGTCCGTGTTGACCATACATTTCCCTTCGGCCTCACCTGGCACATTCCAGTTGCCTGATGACTCCATGGGCCATTGGCTACAGCAGAGGAAGGGAGCATAAGACATTTTAAAATTATTTGCCTCTGATATCAAATGAGCCCTGCTGTCATCTCTGTGCACCTCACCTGCATGGTGCTTCATAATCTCCTCTCAATTGCTCCTTCACATGATCTTTCCTTCCTTGGGCAGTATATGAGAATGTCTTTTTAAGATCTAGGTAAAACAAGGTGGCCTGGCATCCTCATCATCCCACTGTAAATGTCACATTTTCCAGTGGCAAATTAAGAAGACTGATTGATCAAATTCTTCTGGCATTTTCCAGCTGCTTTGTCACACAGGATCACTTCTTTGGCACCCTCATGCTAAGCCTTCATCCTGAGACACTGCTGCCTGGAAATTCATTATTTAACAAGGGAAATTCAAAGCAAGGTCCGTGGTTCCCTGTGTCATGGCCTCTAAAGGGTTTTCCAGCCAGCTGGTGACATTTTCCTCCTGCAGCTCGGTTGAGGAGAGCTGCAAAGGAAAAATCACTAGGCAGCTTTCCTGTCTGAACTGCCACAACCTGCTCCAGGTTTCCAGATTCAGGGGAGAATTCAGGTGCTCCATGCTGAATTCAGATTCAGGTGCTCCTCACTGGCCTTGCAGACATCCATCCTTCATGCTGATGCAGATGAGCATTGCAGTTCCTTTGCTGTTTCTCTCAGCTGCAGCCTGGTGACCTCTGCATACATTAAACATAAACGTTAAGCAAAGAAAGCTCAGGTGTACCTCCTCAGGGGTCTAGAGTTGCTCCACATTGCTGTAAGTAGGAGGAAGGGACATGTCACAATGAACACTATTTCTGTAACTACTGCCATTAGACAATGGCTGTTACATTGGAGGGATGTCCCAGAGACCTTGCCCATTAATATCTTGACTCACTTTGCCAGGCTGGGGGGAGATCAGGTCTCTGTGTGTGTCAGATCAACATGCTGGTGAAACCAGCACATCCCCAGGGAATGTGGGGGTATGAGGTATGGAGGTGGCCAAGCACCCTGGGACATCCTGACCAACAGTCCAGACGTGCCCCAGCAGGTCTCACAGGCATAGTGACCCCTGCTTGTTTCATGACTCCCACAGGAGGCAGTCATCACCAGCACAGCCTCCCTACAAATTTCTTACCCCATTTCTCCCTACCAAACCATGGCATCACTGTTCTGGGAGGCCAAGGAGACCCCATCTCAAATCAACATCTGGATGAAAATGACAGCTGTTTGATTCTTTCCACCATGTTTCCTTGTAACTTTTCTCTCCATAAAGACGAGGCAACTGCAGCTGAGCTGATCCAGGCAGTTTTCCTTAGCCCTAGACCGCTAGTCTGGGGAGTAATTGGCCCATATTATGTCTAACTGCTTGGTGTCTTTATAGAGAGGGTGGTCAATGGAGATGCACAGCCTTTTGAGGCAGGCTCTTACCTCCAGGTCTCCCTGTGGGATTTAGGGAGCCAGAAAGAACACTCAGACCTGGGAAGCCCATTTTCTCCCACCACAGGAGACACTCTTGGCTCTTCTTCTCCATGGGATGTCAGGTGAATGTCTCCTTTGGGGCTTGTCTGTGCTTGGAATTGTGCCCATGTAGCACAAGGTGTAATTCCAACATGATTCAGTTCAACCTGAGGACAGGTATAGCGTGTGCTCCCTTTTCCAAATCAGCCAGGCCTCTTTCAGCTCACCCAAGATAACGAGGAAGGAGCTTAACCTCATTGGAAACAGGTCAAAGCAAACACACTAGAAATGACTTTGCATTGGTTGAATGGCTTTAACTGGACTGGTTTATCTCTACATGGTAACAGCGACCTAAATCCTCTCAAGTGACAATTTTCGTTTCTCCAAATGTTCCAGAGCAGAGAAAAATAAGGAAAGCAACACATCTTGGTGACCTTCAGACAGGTGTGTATCCTGTAAGTAGCCTAGATGAGACTATATACTGAGCCATAGCATTATGGTGTCACATGTTGTGCTTTTATAATTAAAGTGTTTCCATTGTAAACTCAATTTTTAGGGGTTTATAACTTTTCTTAAGAGAATGAACAGCAATGACCTGTTTCTGCATTCTAAGCAGGTTTTAAGGTCATTATGTGAGTGTTAACGTTCCGTTACAGTATATTGCAATGAAATGAGTCTTTCAGAGTAAAAGCATTTCACAGTATTGGCAAAAATGAGCATATTCATCTTAATTTTCACATCTACTTAATTTCAGGAGCTTTTATAATTAAATGTTTGGTTGCACTGGCAAATAGAGGAAGCAAATCCTTGTCATCATGAAAACAATCCTACCCCATCTGCATGCTCTGCTGGGGAGGAATAAAATAGCTTTACATGGAACTTCTCCTTAAAAAGCCAAGTGATGATTTTTCCATACTGGAGGAGCAGATGGGTGTTATTTTCTCAATGTATTCACAGGCTTTGGATGCTGCTCCCCAGCTGGTATCCAGCAGTCACTTGCTTGAGAACATGCCCTTTCCAAGGTAATTTTATGTTTTCCTGTCCTGCTGGGTAGAATTCTGCTACAGTACTGAGGCTGGCCAAACACCCCGGGGACCTGCCACCCTGAAGTTAAAATAGAGCACAAGGAGGTGGTGAGTGAGAAGCAGTGGTCATCATGGGCATCAAGCAGTGCCCTGCTCCTTACAGCTGCACAGGGGGATCTGGACACACAAAGTCTTCTGATTCCCATGATACGAGACCATGAGCCACCACCCTTTCCGCAGGCAGGTAGCTGCCTTCTCTAGGCAACAAAGCTGCTCAAGTGACCACAAAATACATTGAGAAGAGCCCGGCTTACAGTAATTACTTTTTTCTTAGAAGGAGACCATATTTTGTAGGATTCCCGTTGGGATCATTGCTCAGGTGCATGACTGCAGAGCAATTCCAGACAGCGCCTGAGAAGTTTAGTTTCTCTCAGATTCTACCTTCACTCATAATCAGAATTTCTTTTCACTTAGAAAACTCCAGAGTGAGAAAAGTGGACTGTTCCCACAGATACAGGTCTTGCAACAGGGTCACCCACATGTGACCAGTGAGCCCACAATTGGAAATCATATCCCATTGGGGTGCTCCTCTATCAAAAAGTTGTTGACACGTTGGACAGGTGAGAGAAAATGAGACCTATTCAAAGGCTGAAAAAATAGTACTATAATTAAAAGGAACCACTCAACTCTCTTTATAAGTCCAAAAAAATGTAACCCATAGATTTCAAGTTCTTCCATGGAGAGAGGAGCTCAAACGGTGGATGATTCTTGGATGGAACATGCCAAATGTTTGAAACTGAAGGTAGACATGTTCAGGCCAGAAATAAAGTGCAATTTTTAATAGTGAGGTAACTGATCAGGGAAATATCAGTTTGGCTGGGGACACTGGACTTTTCATCACTCAGAGCCCTTAAATCAAGTCTTGCCATCTTTTCTGAGGCATTAAAGAGAAGTTATGAGTTTGAACTATAAATTATTGGCAAGAGTCTTTGGCCTCAGTTAAGCAGACAGGTCCGACCAGCAGATGCAATGGTCCTTTATGGCCTGATTTCCATGAATCCCTGCCTTTCAGTAGATTTTTCAGTCCAATATTGAGAATATCCACATCTTGTGAATACATCTAAGAGAAGCTAAACTTCTTAAACACCATTCTGAATTTCTCTGCTAATAATTAGGGTTGGAAGTAGCTGAACTGAAGGATTTGTAGACAGAGATCCAGTTCAGGAGAGCACTGCAGCATGGGTTTCTTCAGAAACATGTCCCTGAATGTGTTACAGGGAGTACCAGTCTCCATCGTTTGCACAAGAGAATGCACACACCCTGGGTGCTGCTTGGGGATGGAATGGACCATGAGCTGCCTTCATCCTCCTCCCACAGTGGGGCCAACACTCAGGGCAGTGGAGACTGCTTAAAAATCATAAATAAGGAATGAAGAACAGGAGGCACAGTGACAGAAAAAAGGGCTTGAATGGTGTCAAATCCAGCTGTTGGGCCGTAGGTGGTTGAATTGGACTATGAGTTCTCCTTGGTCGTGTTCAAGAACCTGCACTTGCAGCTGCCAGGGAATGAGCAGCCTTTCTTACAAGAGTAAGCTAAAAACCTGGATTTGAGATGGCTACCAAAAAAAAAAGTTTCCTGTTTACAGACCTACATGGGGGACGTCAGGGAGGGAGAGTCCATGGTGGCACAAGAACAGATGCTCTGGCCATAGGTATATGGAGGCTGTAACCTAGA
This sequence comes from Scolopax mira, assembly GCA_004320125.1. Classification (NCBI taxonomy): domain Eukaryota; kingdom Metazoa; phylum Chordata; class Aves; order Charadriiformes; family Scolopacidae; genus Scolopax; species Scolopax mira. Next base: position 81,992 of record BJBW01003999.1, read on the forward strand.
AGGATGCAAGCCCCCAAAGAAGTGGGGTTTGGGTGGGACAGGCAAGAAACCAAATTGATTTCCAGGTGGGAAGGAAAGCATGCATGAGCAGGACTGTCATGAACACGGTACAGCTTTGTATTGAGGGACACAAGTTTAAGATCTTTCCATTTTATGTTCTCCATTCCTAAAGTTTCCAGTTCCCATCAACAGAGATAAATCTCCCACGAAACAAAGAATTTCCTACTTCAGTAAAGCACAACAACAGAACAGGTCCACCAGCAAAAGAGAATCACAAGAGACACAGCTCTGACTTCAAAACCCAAGCATGGCAGAGTTGAGGGGGGAAAGAAAGAAGAAAGAAGAAACTGGTCGTGATGCCAGATACCCCCGTTGTGCACTGTCAGAGCCAGGTCAAGGATGTACCTACCACTGGCAGGGCTGTCACCAACCTGCCCTTCCAGGATGGTCGCCCTGCAGCAATGCTCCCCCCACACCCTGAACCTGGATCTGGTGCTGACGCTGCTCATTTGTTTGATGTCACCACCCCAGTTGTCTCCCTGTTTCCTACACACACCTGCAAAGGCACATGGGAAACATTGTAAAGGAGATTATGACAGGACATGCATTCCAACATCTTTAGTTTTACTAATCTTACCAAGAAAAGCTTAGAATAGTTTGACATGTCAGGATAAAGCACTTCGTGAAAATGAAGCAGTTTATTGACACAGATCAACTGGAGGCAGGCAGAGAAATGCTGTTTTTCTGGTGAATAAGGAAAAAAAAATAGTGTTAGGCTGGACAAATCTGCTTTTCACCTCCAGTTCCACAGCCCCTGTGTTTGTGTGCCACCAAGCTCAGAGCGACGATTTGCAGGACAAGGGTCAGCAAGTGGCTTGTGAGAATTAGGATTTTCCCAAGGAAAGTGAGAAGAAAGTTATTTCTGTGCCCTCTTGTTGCCCTCTGACTCACTGCCTCCTGCAACCCCACATTTCTTCCCTTTGCTCTCAGCGATGGGCCACCTGGGTGTTGCTGCAACCCCACGAGAAATGAGCCCCGCTCTGAGGAAGGGATCACCTTTTTCCCGGTGCAAACAGCAGAGAAAGGAGTAAAGAAGAGTCTGTGGGTGAAGGTACCAGATTCCTGGGCACGGGGTGGGAGCTGCCTCAGGGTACAGTCCTGGTTTTGTAGAACAGGCATGGTTTCGTAAAAGTTCACACTGATGCCCTGGGCTGGTGTGGGGAGCAGCACACAGCACAGTCACTCCGCAGCCAGAGTTCACATGGTTAACTGAAATATTTCTGCTCCTACAGCTTTAATTCATTCTGTGTAGTTCAGAAGCTTCTGATAATAAGACCTAATTTATAATTAGGCTTTATCAGTAATCAGTTAATTTATAGAACCCTAATTCTCATGAAGGTATTTCAGAGGCTTTGCTTATTATATTGTGGAGCTAATGCCCATAGACAACCAAACCACAATGATAGGGTAGAAACAAATTTCAGGGTAATCCTGCTCCATAACTACTGTAGTTATTTGCTTCAAATTTCATGCAGCGAGTGTAATACCCTGTATCATTTCTGCAAGCAGCCAGGGACAAGGGTACTTCATTCCAAGATGTCAGGAATAGTGTATTGGTTACAGGTAGCTTTCCCTGTGCATTTCACTAACTCTTACCTCCCAGGGACTTCCAGAGGTGTGATATGTGCTGAGAAGCAAATGCCACATGAGGGACAGGAAGATGCTGGTGGGGAGGGATGCAGCGAGGGCTCGATGGAGACAGAAATCACCTCCAGGACTGAATCAACAGCCTATGGAGAACCATAGGAAGCTTCTCACAGGCTTCAGGTCTGATCGTTCCCACACTGCCAGTCCGGATCAGCAGAAGTTCCCCAAAATTCCTAACTTGTAGAATACTTCTGGCGAAGCCAGTTCCTTAGGGGGACCATCACTGCTCTGTGCTGGCTCTTTGGGATGCATTCCCAAATCGTGCCAGCCTTTCCAGTTTTCCATATCACACTGCAAACCCATCTTCACCTTCCTGACAGCTCTCTCCATGCTTTCACACCTTTCCACAACTCCCAGTTTCTCACCCAGGTTGCACATTGCTCTCACATTTTTCCCTCCAATGCACTGACAAAAAAATCAAGACAAACCCTCTATTTCTACCTCTCTAGGCCCCTTCAAATCATATCATTATCCATTCATGCTTATTTCTCTTGCAAGTTAAATGCAATACCAAATATTCTTGCCATGCTTGCTTTCAGAGAATTGATAACTATTTTAAGATCAAGCCCAGACCCTAATGAGCCCAAATTGTTGCACTGTCCTCGGTTGACTGTCATTTCTCCTGCCTGCAAGCCCTCTGAGAGCTGCTGGCCAACCAGTTTCAATTAAATTTCAATTAATATATCTGAGCAAAATCTTATATGCTACAAAGTCTCCAGGAGGGCTGAATTAAAGTGGAAACACGAGCAGCTCACCCTTGAGGCACTCACTTCTGGGACACTGTGGCCATAAGAAAAACCTCAGTTTGCTCTCAGGAGCGTGGCCGTTCCCAGTGGCAGCAGACTCGATGGCAGGTGTGCGAGGGGCAGAGCTGGTGGGAACTGAACGGGGTCACCATCCTATCAGGGACCTCCTGGCCTGCAGAGGTCCTGGACCAGCACGTTGGGTGATGCCGTGCATATGGCTGTTGCACTACGGCGCAGTCCTGTCCTCACCCTGGGAGAATGCAGAGTCCTGGGAGTGCAGTGAGCCTTGGAGCACATCTCCCAGTGCATCCCTTTAGCTCCTGACTTCTCTTCAGTTCTGTCTTGTGTCACTCATGACTTCTATTTGTTTCACTGAAACTCCCTTTGTGAAGAGAGCTTTTATGAAGTCACTCAGTGTCTCGGCTCCAGCAGCTGTGAGTCACCATCCATTTCATCTTCCTTCCACAGGCACTGCTTTCCCCAACATCCTTCTCCCACCCCGTTGACCCACGGGATATTTCTGTTCTCCATGAGTGATGCCAGTGCAGTCCATGCTGTTGTTTTCCAGCCCCTGCCTTCTCCCTTTGAGCTCCACCACTCCTTGCTCACATCCCTCCTGGTCCCCAGTCCACTTCTAGAAAAGACAGGTTTTCTTTTATCCTCAAATCTATGAGCTGCCTTTTCCTGATGCCACATCAGCCAATTCTCCTTTCTTGTAATTGCAGAGGAGCTGCAGTCTGTTGTGCTTTAATTAAAGTGTATTAGTAGTGGCATGTTATTGATTTACTATACATTTGCATTAGCTGAGTACTTTACACTCTTATCTGATGGGCAAGAGATGGATGCAGTGCAGTGAGCCTCCCTTGATGAAGCACAAGCAGGAGATGCAGAAGGCCCACCTGGGTAGATCTGCAGAGCACTGGCTGGTTGGCAGCAGCTCTTGTTATTGCCAGACGTAAACCCAGATCATAAGGCATGAAGCTTGAAAAACAGTTTTATTTAGACTGGCAGAACTTTACAATCAAAATTTTTCACATTTCATGCTTCTGTCTTTATTTCCCTGCTCACAGAACAGAAGAAAATGCTTAGGCTTGTGCCCCTTCACACGGGGTGGGAACTGCCCAGTACAGTAAAATGCACAGAAAATTGCAAGCAAGTTCCTCCTTTCAGAGCAGGCTCACAGTGTGGGGAATCTGCATTATCAAGGATCACGCCTTATGGTTTTGTGACTGTGAGAATACCCTCTAGGTCTACAGGGAAACCTTTTTTTTTCCCCACCAAGATGAAAAGACAGCTCCTGTGCTCCATCAGCAGCACAGCTGAGCCAGATCCACCTGGGTACCACACCATGGAATGGACCTCGCTGCTTCTTCCTTCACCCCAGAGCCTTTGTAGAGATGGGGACACTTCAGGCAATATCCTATCTTGCCCAGGGAATGTCCACTCTCTTCTCCATCACATGCCACACTCAGCAGCCTATTCATGTGGCTGAGAGAGGAAGGGGAGGAAGGGGAAGGGGACATCTCAGTGAGCAGAATGAACCCCACCCCACACAGATGAGACAAGTTTGGCAAGAGAAAGAGTGGAAAGTGGTCATTCCACTGTGACTTTGGTTCACAGACGGGCCAGGGCACGCTGAGTTGTGGATGGGGATCCGTAAAGGGTCCCAGCTGATCAGACCAGAACATCTGGAACTGGGCAAGCTGTACTTTTACAGCTTTTGTTGGGTGTCATGAACATCTGTCATGCTCAGCCAAGCAGAAAGACCTGGCTGATACAGGCTGTGTGTGTCCCACACACATCGGAATGTGTGGTGGAACTCCCATGAGGTGAAACATGACAACCCATGAAGAGGCAGCAAGGAGCCCTGGCTCCAGCAGAGAGTCAGTGGGTCTGGTTTCTAGGGGTGGCTAAATTGGACTTTGCTCCACAAGGATCCACACTGGGTTCCCAGTCCCACATGCCCCAAGCACATGTAGCAGCAGAGGTGAATTGTGCTGGCCACGCTCTGGAAAGGTGCTTCTGCCCCACAGCAGGGTCTCCCTGACAGTCCTTAACATCACTGTCTCCACACAGGTGCTATCAGCACCTGTGTGCCACGTTCTCTGACTGGTGGTTTAGGTTGGATATTAGGAAAAATTGTTACACTGAAAGGATTATCAAGCATTGGAATGGGCTGTCCAGGGGAGTGGTGGAGTCACCTGGAGGTATTTAAAAGAGGGGTAGATGTGGTGCTCAGCGAGATGGTTTAGTGGTGGTTTTCATCAGTGTTAGGTTGCTGCTTGGACTAGACAATCTGAAAGGTCCCCTTCAACCTCAGCAATTCTATGAGTGTATAATTCTATGATCACTTGCTCCAGGTTGAACCTTTCCCCACAGTCTCTTCTGGTGGCATCTTGGGGACAGCTTTCATGTGAATCAAGTGGAGACGGGGAGCCAAGCAGCAGCACATGGCCGTGGTCAGACACTGGTTCCACAGCCCAGAGGAGAAGATTTTCTGGTCTTTTCCACTGCTTTGCTACAGGAATTGCATATTTTGCAGCAGTGGCAGTCACAAGAGATGCACGGGCTTCTCTGCAGTGTCCAAGGGACCTGCTCACACAGAGCTCAGGTATTTCAGGTTCCTCTCCTCCTGGCTCTTCTGAACATCCCAGCGACACTGAGGATTTTTGCAAGTACCAACAGGGTCTTGTGACCTTTTTACAGCTCTTTATTCTTACTTAATGAGAGAATTTGCCTTCTAAAATATATTTTACCTCTTTAAAAGTACATTCTACCTTCTTAAGGTACATCAAAACCGTCTCTCCCTGCGTGAGCAGAGCCTGGAATTCCCCGTACTTAGGCTGGCAAAGGCATTTCCCCGAGAAGTACCCAAACCCAGAGTGATGGCTTTTCTTGTTAATATTGTAACTGAAAATTATGTCCTAGAAAGCAGATTTATCAAGATCCAAAAGTGTGATAGAGGTGTATAAGTTTCAACAGATATTTAATTTGTTGAAATATTTGAAGAAAGCCATAACTAATTTTTCTGTTCAAAATTACTACTAATAATTACTGCACAATAGCATTTTTAATCTACTGGCAAAGTCTTTTTCATTTTCTTTTTTAAAGGACTACTCATTTACAGTTTTATTTTATACAAGTTGCAATGTATTATTAATTTATAAAATCCACCTTACGAAATAGAGCATAGACTAAATAAAAAGCTGAAGTAAAAATACTCAGCAAATTGTTAAATTTCTTTTTTCCAGGCTTTTTTTTACATTTAAAATATTGAAAGGCACATTGCAGGGGAGATTTACTTGCTTCTCCTGTTGTAGCTACTGTGTTTCTCTGCACGCATATTTCATCCTAGATGGTGTTCTTCAATTTTAAGAAATAAAATTTGTTAAATTCTTCAGCAAAAGAGAGAAAAGGCAGCAATTCTCTCTGCACCTGAGCACTGCTCAGAGCTCTCCTCCAATACTCAGAGCCAGAGCAGCCACGTCCCTCCCAGGGCCACCGGTCCAGGCTTCTGCTCCATCAGATACTGCGTGGATCTGGGAGCACATTTCTGCTGCAAGGGACAAAATCTCAGCATCAGTTCTTCCAGTGAGAGCCACTGTTTCTTGCTGCTCCAGCATGACTGGCATTGCTAGGAACAGCAGTCTTTGAGCTCTCCATCAGCCCCAGTTAATCCTCTGGTGTCTGGTTTTGGGCACCTTGAGGAGCAACGTGACACCCACCAGAAGGTCCATGGCGCTGCGGCAGGCACGGAGGATGTGTGTCACACCACCCCAGAATTCAATGCCATTTTATTATTGCACACCTGGTCAAAATCAGAGCTCGTGATGCTCATTGTAGATTTACCATGGATTTTTTTACAGCTTATTAGACAGTCAGGGACAGCATCAGCAGAAAATACAGAAGAGAAAGCCACCCACAGGACATATCCCAATTAAGACTTTGTCTTGTAGGAAGGTTTGCACCTCCCAGCCCATTGCAAAGTTCAAACTCCCAGGAAAGGACCATGTTTGTGAGCTGTAGCCAAGTCCATCTCCTGAGCTGAGCCTGCAAAAGGACCCAAACACTCAGCCCATGTCTACAGGATTTCACAGTCCGAGACCTGGGCTAAACCACAATGTTGACTGAATGACATCTTGTGCTCTAGTTCCAGCTAGACCCTCTGTTAAGCTCCATACGTATTGACAGCATGGCCATGATCAACATGACCCTCAGCACAGGAAACTTGACCTCAGACTCAAGGAGGTATCTCCCAAAAACAGTGGGGGAAAAATAGCAGCTTGTCTAGATTCGAGGCATGGAGGGTTTGTGACTGGTCTGGAGGTGGGCACTGCCTCTCCAGATAGTGCTCTGTGCCCTGGCACTGCACTCCTGCTTCAAGCCAGGTTGGTCTGAGCATGTCATTCCCAGCAAGAGAGAAGATGAACATTTGACTGCTTTAAATCTTCAAGGTTTCAGTTGTACCTTGTGCCTTGGGGGTACAATTTAGCAGCAGAAGCCAACCCCACCCCACTGGAAAATCCCAACATACATTGGGAAGCCCCATATAACAGGTTATATGCAAAAAGTTTGCGAACCTGCCCATGCAATGGCACGGTGGAGAGTCCGCTTTGCTCTCTCACCTGGTGGGCTCCCTGCCCACCTCAGGGCAACCTTCTGCCCATATCCATCCACAGTATTTCCACTGGCACTCTCTGACAGTGCCCAACTAAGGAGTGTCCTGAGCTGCTGCCTGGTCCTTGTGACATGATTGAAGTCTTGGCCAGCCTTGCCTTCCCCAGTGGGAAGGAAATGGGCGATGGTGCCCAGCCAATACCACTCCATGATCGATCCCACATCTTGCATCCTGGGCTGCATCAAAAGAAGTGTGGACATCAGGGTGAGGGAGGTGATTCTCCCCTCTACCCTGCTTTGCTGTGATGTCACCTGGAGTACTGTGTCCAGCTCTGGAGCACAAGAAGAACATGATCCTGTTGTAATGGGTCCAAAAGAGGCCACAAAGATGCTCCAAGGGCTGGAGCCCCTCTGCTGTGAAGACAGGCTGACAGAGTTGTGGGGCTTCAGCCTGGAGAAGAGAAGGCTCCGGGGAGACCTTCAAGCCCCTTCCAGTCCCTAAAGCAGCTCCAGGAAAGATGGGGAGGGACTCTGGATGAGGGAGGGGAGCCGCAGGACAAGGGGTAGTAGTTTTAAATTAAAGAGGGAAGATTTAGATGAGATCTCAGGAACAAATTCTTTGCTGTGAGGGTGGTGAGAGCCTGGCCCAGGTTGCCCAGAGAAGCTGTGGCTGCCCCATCCCTGGAGGGGTTCAAGGCCAGGTTGGAGGGGGCTTGGAGCAACCTGGTGTGGTGGGAGGTGTCCCTGCCCAGGGCAGGGGGCTGAAATTTGATGATCTTTAAGATCTCTTCCAACCTAAACCATTCTATGATTCTATGATCTCCTGCCACCTGAACTTTAGAGCTGAATTAAGCAGCAATCAGGCACCTTCTTGCCACCGCCATAGATGTTCTGCTGCACTTAGGCAGACCTTTGAGAACTGCAATATCTCTTGCTTTCCCAGCTAGGGCTTCCTCACAGCTTGGGGATCTTGTCCCTGTGGTCCCTTCATCGCTGCCCTCCACCGCACTCCTCGCTCCTTTTCATAGTTCTGTCAACGCAGAGTCCAACTCCACCCACCTCTCAGAGATACCAATTGAGTGACTATATTCAAATGTTCAGGCAGTTGTAAATAAACAGATCTTCATAGTAATTCAAAAGAAAACTGAAATGTTAGAGAGTTGGCCTATATTTAATCTCAACTAGTTTTCAGCAAAAATGTATGCAAAAAGCACATTTCCATATGGAGGCTGCTTCATTAGTTGACAAAGATGCGCTAAATAACTCAGTCTCTGTTCTTCGCTATGGATGTGGCAGCTATTTTAAGTATTTGGGAGTTCAGAATTATCTGCTCCTGCACCTTTGTTTAAATTGATTTGCAATGGTGCTTTATTGACCTTGCTGCACAAAGCAACTCAAAGAAAATGTTAGACCTTTATTAGAGCCTCCATAACAAGCATCAGCCAAGCTGTGAGCATTATCTATCCCACCACCCGGAGAGAACTTCAGCCTGTGTTTCCATCTAACTGAGATTATCTTTTCACTTGTGCTGGCTACTGCAGGAGTCCTGTTGGCTCTGTGGGGGCAGAGACGTCCCACACTGCTTCCCACGGTGATGTCCAAACTGGGGGGTGAATGCCCAGTGAAAGCACCTCTGGGGCTTGCAACAGACAGAGAAATAGGCTCAGAAACCACCCAGCAAGAAAATCTGTTGGGAGACTCGCCTGCTCTTCTGCTTCAGCCCATGTGCATCTTTCTGCTTTCTATGATTCTACAATTCTGCTTGTCACCGAGTGGCTGAGATCTCTACCTCGTGCTGCATTGGAAGGTGCTGATCTGCCTAGTAAATCCTTGATTATCATCGTCTTTGTCCTGTGGTCCCATTCAAATGTATTCCCTACCCTAATTTTAATCCCTGCCTTTCACAGGCCATGTGCCACAAATGTTCTAGCTAAAGTAATTATTTCAGCCTCCGTGAGAACACTCTGTCTTCGCAAACTTGTACCTTTTCCCAAAATTCTCCTCTTGGAATAAATCTGTTTTATGGAAAGTTGGAGGGAAATCAATTTGGCCATTTTTGCATTAGGAGAGAAGGGGAAAAACATGCTATTTTCCTACCTTGGAAAAGGAAAAAAGAAAGACAACCTACATTTTTCATACAATTCAAACAGCTCCAAAATCCTGAAAGTCTGCGTTCTGCTCAACCCACCATAGTGGGGGGTGACAACAGGAGCAGGACAGCAAAGGGGCAGAGATGTAGAGGAGGAAGAAGAAACATGGAGCTGAACATTCTGATGTTTGTTGGCTACCAATGTGATAAATCAGGAAAAGAGACAAAGAAACTGTTGAACAGTTAAACAGACCTTTACAGACCCAGGTGGAGCCCTTTCCTTCCAGTTCCATAGTTTCTACAGTTATATCATCAGCGTATATACGTATTTGTATTAAAGGGTTGGTTGTTCTACCTGGATGCAAGTAAGTATTCTTCCAGCAAACCAGATAAAAATCCCAGTAACTCCAGTTCCTTCCCAAATGTCAGGGGGAAGAAAGCAGAGAGAGATTGAGACAAGCTTCCAGTGGTGAATGATTATTTGAAGACAACTAAGTCTTGTGTACATCATCTGGCTTGAGCACCAGACCAGGACAGGGAGGAGCTGGGAGATCTTCGGGTGGATCTTTCTCACTTCTTTGCTCTTGGTGTGCTTTTCCTGTGTTTTCACTGCAACAGAAGACTCATATTCCAGGTATCCCATAAAACCCAGGTGGTCTTGTGGCTTACTGCAGTAGAGACTGTCAAGCCAACTTCAAGCTTTCTTCAAGAATGTGCTGCTCTGAAGAGAAGTTTTATTCTACCTACAAAAATCTCTGCTAAAGTCCTGGCGAGCAGCGGTTCCCTTGGTGGTTTAAGATAAAGACTCTCTCCCTCCATGTTTTCTGTTCTGTTCCTCTGTGGTTATTAAATAATGCTGTTCTTTCACTGCCTGCAGAATGCTCACTCACGCAAACAGATCTGAGTGGGAAATGAAGACTTCAGGACTTCAAAAATGTCCCCACTCTACTCTGACCAACCCAAAAATCTACAGTGTTTTGTAGAAGCCCCTTAAAACCACTCACCTCTCTTATGGCTAATAAGCACTTCATTCCAACCAAGTAGAACAACTTCAATCCAATAGGTGATGCAGAACAGCCCAGTCGTGTCTCTGGTCACAAAGTTTGTCTCTGATAGTCCAAACTAAGAGCTGATTCTTAGTGCGATCCCAAAAGATGGGAGATCTGAGTGGATGTTTGAGCTCCAGCACAAACGTGTGCAAACCAGAGGTGATGTGGTATGGTCACAGAGACTGTCCCACCGACCATACTGCTATGCCCTGGCTGCATGGGAGCCATGGGAGCACTGTTGCAGATGGGTTCCATCTGTCTCACAGTCCCTTGGCCTGTATGAGACCTTCTGCTGGGGAAGGAGATTGTGCTTAACGCTGGAATCAACAGCAGAAAGGAGTTTCTGTCCTGAGTCCCACACATCCCAGTTTCACTCTGTTTCCACTGAGCTGGGAGCAGTGAGTTGTTGGACTCACATCTCCAGAAAAGAGACAGTCCTGAGACAAAATGACCAAGAAAGAGAGAGTTTGCTCTGTTTCTTAAACAGTTTCTTCCAATAAGTAATTGCCCTCATTTCTAAAATTCGTGCCTGGTTTACAGTTCAAATTTAACTGACTTCAGCTGTCGGTTATGGTTTTTTTCATGCATTTCTCTACTGAACTAAAAATCTGACAGTCCCGACATGCACACACCAATACAGAAAGTCTGGACACTCTGTAAGTGAATCCGCTCAATTTTGGTTTTGATAAACCCAAGATTGCTGCAACCAAAATTGAATACTTGATTCACCTCACAGCATGGATTTAGGGCACACAAAGTGGTGTCCTGTCAAATGAAATTAAACCAGAAAACATGCCCTAGCAAGACGTGGTGCTCTCCATCCACTGATGTGCCACAGGACCATGCTACAGATCGCCCATAATAACTCCAGGAGAACACACACAGTCTGGGCTGTGTGCTGACTGCTCCATGCCAGCTGTGTCACACCAACATCTGCTTATATTGAGCTGCACAACTTGTTGGTGTAACAATTCATCACACACCAGGCAGAGAGAAAATAGCTCCAGTTTATTTGGGCAGGGTCTCTTGCAGGGTGGTTTTAAATGTTGGCAAACATACAGCGTGCCACAGGAGACTGAAAGCCTCTAAATAGGACTTTCTGGCTGGTGGGCAAGCAAATGACCACAGCAGTGTCTTGAAGTGGGAACAGCTTGGGAACAGCCTAAATCTCCACTAGTCCAAAGAGCCTGGTTGTGTTAAAAGCTTCACCTTCTGGAGAGGGTGAAGGTCCTGTCTGACTGGCCTTGATAAGATTGTAAAGTTTTGGAAAAGCTGTCTTCCTCTGGTCTCTTCCCTCTTCAGATGGTTTGTTCTTATGGATATCATCTTTTTAATTGGAGGTTTATTGGCTGCCCCAACGGTGCCCACAGAAGAGGCTGTTACAGAAGGGAGACTGAGGGACTGTCCTGGGTTACAGGTGAGCAATGATGGGGTTTCCTGGCAAGCAAGCACAGGCAAATGATGATGGAAAGGGTGTGTGGAGGTGGAGAGGGATTCAGAGGAACCACCAAGGGGACAAACCTTCAGCTGTCTCCAGTCACAACATGGGTGACGTGGGATGTAAACTACCATTGGTGGTCCTACATGGCAGTGTCCATCTGGCTCGTCTTCATTTCTGTCACAAACAGGTATGGTTTTACTTTAATTTAAACCAGTTTCTAAATGGCTAAAAATAAACAAAGGAAACTATTTAATGAAAGGGTCTATAGACAGACTTTGATCACTTAAAAATGTCGGGTTTAAGCCACACAATGTTCTAGATGACAAGATTTCATCAGGTTGACACAGTTCAAAACGTTTTGGTATGTGCCCTGTTTGGAAAAAATGGTTCACAAAATGTGATGCTCCAGCTGAGATGTGAGTAAACACAGACCTGCCAAATTAACGCAGCTTAATGAGTTACCCCTCATCAGCTGAGCTACAGGTGCTGGCCTTGTATGTACCCTCTTTGAAGTGCAATGTACTCATGTAAGCCACCAGAGGCTTTGGGTAGGGATTCTTGTTTGGGCAGTTTCACAATGGCTGGTGCTGGGATTGTCAAGAATTAGGTGGTTGCTTTGCTAATATTTTCCTCTTGTCCTCATCTCCAGTTGAGTCCCTACTGCATCTACTAGCTCTAAACAACGTCCCCGAGCTTTTATCTGCAGGTGACAAACAGAGGCATACAAACTGGATTGGCAGGAACACAAAGAAGGCTTTCATCTCGTCATTGCACGAGGCACTTACAGTAACTTCTCAAGGAAAAAAGAGATTATGCATCAACATTGTGAGCGTAAAGACAATTTAAAAGGGATGTTAAGAAACTTCATGTCAGGAAAATATAGAACATCTGCAAACAGACGAGTGTTCAGTAATAAGCTACGTCGACAATCTTGGAGGAAAGAGCTTGTTTTCTTGCAGTGACGGGCCCATAGACTATCCCAAAGGGGATTTTAACAGGCTAAAGTGCTCTTTGTGGTCAGAAAAATTATCTGGCTACGTACCACGGTTAGGGTCCTTTGGCAGGGTTTGTTTCACCTGCTTGAAGCTCTTTGCTGCCACATCTCACAGCAAGGTTGTCCCTGGGTACAAGGTGGTGTGAAGGTCTGCCCCAAGACTGGGACAGCTACTGGTCCTGGGGGATTTCTGGGCTTGTCCTACACACTACCACTTGGTTTCGTGGCAGCTTGTGGTATTTTGCCCCCACACTGGGCAGGGACGGAGTCTCAGCACAGGGCGAAAGAAGTGGCAGGATAGTTGCAGGGTGTAATGCGCTCCTTTCTGCACGACACCATGACCGGTGGTGCTACATGGGAGCATGCATACTAATTATTATTATTATAATAACTCAGGGTGACAGGGAAGACTCCACCATTAAATACCAAGCTGGGTTAACTGGCTACTAGTCCACTAATTGATGGAAAACTAGTGGTAATACATATTTACTCCCATTTGTCAGCAAACACTACTTACATTTCTGCAGCTGATGTTTTCACGGTGCTTCCATCCACCAGGAAAGCACCGAGCTGAGCTCCTGCACAAACACTGCCAGACCTGCCAGGGTGACATGGTGCTGGGTCTCCCTGGCTGTCGTCACCTCCTCAGCGCTCTGTGCTCTTGCCTCTGCCAGCTGGATACAGCATGTGCGCCAGCTGGTGGGGTTTCCAACTTCTCGGAGATGTGCCTCCATCTGAGCTTCTTGCCTTCTGCTGCATTAACAGCCGATGGAGAGCTGGCTCAGAGATTGTCCATGGACCAGGCTGCCACCACCGGGCTCATGAGACATTCTGAGGTGGGCCATGCCTCGCTGCATACAGCATTTTGCTTACATCTCCACTGAGTGACCATGTGCAAGCCAAAAGGGGCCTCTTTAGGTGGAGGAGGCCAAACGGCGGTCACTTTTGCAATATCATCTATTTGTGATCCACTTTTTCAAACACCTCCCTTCTGTGTCAGGATGCCAGACGGGACACTTTCTCCCGCTGCTCTTTTAACTCAGGACACCATAAATGTCCTGTCAGAAAGAACCTGGAGAATTTGGTGGATTTTGACCTGTGCTACCTGCAGTGTTTTATCTCTCAAGCTTGAGATCAGCGACTGGGCACTGTCACTGCTCCTCTGGTTTTAAGATGAAACCCTGTGAGATCTGGCACTCAGCACAGTCTGGAGCCCGTCCCACCAAGGTGTGTGTCTGCACTCCTGAGGAAGGTAGTTAAGTCCAAGGTACATCCTGCTCTTTGACATTCCCATGGCATGAGACAGTGCTCAGCCAGTACATTCCTGTCCCCAGAGCTCTGCAGTGTGGGCATCTACCACAGCATTGCAAAGTTCACTCTGAACTCCAGGTGCTGAATCTCATGCACTGGTGGTTCTCACAAGACCCCTTGAGGCATGTGTACATGCCTACTGAACTACTCCAAGTGAAGATCCTGTCACCTCCAAACACTTGACCCTCCCATGGCCACTCTGATGGCAGAGAGCAATGTGTCACCTACCTTTTCTTTGGGGGTCACCCCACTGCCTCTGCTTCCAGCAGGGGGGGGCAATGGGCAGGAACCTGGGGAGGTGGCCACATTTTTCACCACTTCAAGCCTTTGAAAGTGAGCTCGTACCTTGTGAGGAGGACAGGGAGAGCCAGGGGAGCAGTGGGAGGGGGGAGATGGGGACTACACAGACCATCTGAGCACAAGCTGCTTCCCGCACAAGTTGGCTCAGCAGAAAGCAATATTTCGACTGAAACATTTTAAATTGCAGTGGGCACGAAGGGTGTGAATTATCTGACTCACAGCAGATGCCTGGTGCTGTTTTAAGCACCTAGATGTTTGGCAGGGATTCCTCTCGGCTACCCCAAACACCAGCAAGATGCTGCTTCTGTGAGTGGCTGCGTTTAACACGCTCGGTGCTGGAAGATGTCCACGCTGTCTGCCACAGGCTGGCTCTCCACCCAGGGTGAGACCTGATGAGACTCATCTCCTCGAGATGTCTCCCAGTCCCTGCTGATTTCCCAGCCACCTACTGCTGCCTGTCAAAAGTCAAAATAGCCATTTCTCCCCAGATTTTTTTTTTTCTTTAGAAATGCCTTCTTTTTTGCTCAGGCTGTGAAAAAGAAAATGACCTTCTCCCTCGACAAGGCAGGTTTGTGCCTTCCCAGGGACACTCAGCTCTCCAAGAAGGCAAGAGCTGTACTTGTGCCCTCCATGGGGCAGGTGTGTGACACCAGCCGACCGTCTCCACCCAGCCCTAGTGGTGGCACGGAGCTGGGCTGCAGGAGGGAGGGATGCCCAGCACACAGCGATGGCAAAACTGCACCTTGGCCTCCCTTCTGCCATGGTAGGTACATGGCACTGATGGCTTGTGGAGCTTGTCTCATCTGTGTGCCCTGGGATACACCTCAAAGGTCTGGCAGAAGTGGCTTATTGCAGTCTAGATGGAGGAGTGTGTGGAGAAGAGAGTACGCAGGAGACTCTGTTTCCTTGCATCTAAGAAGGGATTTACTGACTTTTGACCACCTTGTGAGCATCTTCTATGATGTGCTAATTGCTGCTGGTATCCCCAGGAGGCAGAACATTTGCTCTGCATGGGAACCTAGACAGCCAAAAAGGCTTTTGTGGACTAACTGGTCAATACATCTGGATCTGTATGACAAACAGGCATCGAGTTTGAAAAAGTCATCTCTATCAACTGGAAGAAATTCCACACAAGACATTTACACACACAGGCACTGAAACATGGGTGTATAAACCTCTTCCCCAATTTGAATCATTTGGGGCTCTTCCTTTTCTAGACTGAAATAGATGAAGATCTGAAGTACATGGTCCTTCCTGCCATCAACTGCTTTTCCCAAGTTTTGACTGAATTTCTACTTAATGAATCCAGCTTTGTCATTTAGGGGATGTTCCGGCAATAAGATATGACAAGGTGTGAATTATAGTACAATAATTCATGCCTGGAGCATTGTCAGGCACAAGGCTGAAAGCCGAGTGCCGTCCATGCAACTCAGCGTGAATTATTGCACCATAATTCAAGCCCTGAGGAAACAATAAGGGACTAGCCAGAGACTATCAATATTTTAAAAAAAAATGGGTTAAATATATTAATTTTACTTAGATTGCTGGATTAAAAGGAAAAAAATACGCTCTTTGCAACATTCCTTTCTGTCGGTCCCCATGTTTTTTTGGCAGAGAAGTCAAATTTAAAAAAAAAAAAAACAAACAACAAAAATAGTTTAATGTGAAGTGGGAGAGAGGACGGGATGGGCTCCTGGAGGGAAGAGTGATCATCTGTAGGCAGAGCAGCTGGCAGCTACCTGCTCTTTTTTTCCCCATTCCCTGCTTTAAATATTCAACACCTGTCACTGGATCCTAAAGCACTTTACAAACTTAGTCCAAAGTACGAACAGGGACGGGTTCGTCTGCTGGGGAAACGGGCCAGAGCTCCCGGGAGGAGATGGAGGGTGCAGATGGGAGCGTGGTGCACGAGGTGGGCCCTCAGGTGAGGGTCCATCACGCATGATGTAGGTGTGTTGGGAGCTGTGTCTCCTACTGGACCTGAAGCTGACCTTTGCCTTCACCCAGGCAGAAAAAAGAACCTCAGCAACCCTGGAAAATGGGCTAGGAGCAGCAAAAGGGACATCTCAACAGAGCCCCTGCCTTGGGTCAACTCTTGGGCTTCTTCCATTTGTTACTGCTTTTGACACTCATCAGGGTAAGCAGCAGAGACTCTAGAAAAGGGTTTCCTGAACATCTGAAGGGCTGGTTTTGCAGTTTTTGCATAGTCAGTCCATAGGATGCCACAACTGTGAAATCTTTTTTTTTTTTTCAATCTGAGAAAACAGCCCTCAGTTTTGTTCAGACTTTCATAGGAAGATGCTACTGTTCAAAACTAAAACACCCAATTTTCCAGGGCTCTGTGAGAGTTGTGAGGGCCAGAACTGGAATACTGCATCCAGTTCTGGGCTCCCCAGTTCA
>BJBW01004000.1:0-16018 GCA_004320125.1 Scolopax mira
TTGGCCTTATCCTGAGAATGAGCAGTTTGCTCCACAATACGCTGTTAATTTCAGAGAGTTAGAGGAGGCCTAGCTAAGATGTAAAATTCCAGAACACAAGACTGGTTCGGTTTTACCTCAAACTGGGACAACAACCCAGGGTATTTTATGCATTTTATGATCCCTCAACCCAACTCTTACCATATGCAAATTGCACTGACTTACCAATTTTACTGTCCTGTGCACTAACAGCTAAAGAAATTAAACTTTTTGATGGCATGTAGGCTTGCCCAAGAATAGCAGAGGGGAAAAAAATTTACTTCTAAAAATATTTGACATTCAGTCAAAGTTTATTTCCTTAATGCTTCTGTGATCAAGGTAGCAAAGCTAATCCTGCAACTAACCTTTCCTTAGCCAAAGAGCTCTTCCAAGTCCCATCAGCTCCAGAAACGACTAGATCTACAACATCATGGAGTCATTATAACACTTGGTCTTTTCCATGCCAAAGCAGGGCACATCAATGGTATGATGATGCTGGCAGGGGAAGATTTTTTTTTTAAATTTGCAAAAAAAGAAAAAAATCATAAACTCAAAAGATCTTGGAGTGAAAAGAAGTTGGATGACACACAACAGTTTTGTAATCCAATATTACTCTGTAGGGAAGATTACCGTAAATGAACTTTCTGTAGAAACATTTATTAGCATGTGACCTGAGACTACAAGAACTTTTAAGTAGAACTGACAAAATATTAAGATTTTCTGGGTTTATATTTGTGTCTTCCTCCAAGTTTTCAGGAGAACGAATTTATTTTTGGAAGTTCTCAGTTGATGACTGAGATTTTAAAGAAAATAAAATTTTATGCAGTGATACATGAATTTAACTTATCTCACAGGTAAATATCATCCTTTATCTCCCTTTTCCTTTTAAATAATCAACTTAAAATATTTATGATTCACCAAAGGATTAATGAAACTGAGCTAAACCTGCTAAAAGTCACATAATGCCATTTGATTTGTCAGAATTTTTAAACTAACCTGAAGAAAATGAAGGAATTTCCATTAACACTGGATCACTGCCTTAAGGCTCCAAGATCTTTAATACTGTGGCTGAGTTTGCAGATTTAGATTTAGAGCAGATTACAGAAGTGCAAAATTTGAGAGGATGCAGGCGGATGTATTGGCTATCATTTACGTTCTAATAAGCTCTTTTCCCAGATGACTACATACACTGAGAAGAAGAAAAAATTACTTAATACAAGAAGATAGGCTAAGTAAAATCATTATTCTCTCTAACCTGACTCAGGACATCATTTCTTTAGTATATTCTGCAAGACACACTTTGTATGTGTGGTCCCAGTTCTAATTAACATCCATGGCAATTACTGATTTTAATCTTGCAGTACTATTTTAGCTCTAGTCCAAACTGCTTAGGAGATTTTTTTTTTTCTTTTTCCCAAAGTAACAGTTGCTGCTGTCTTGCCAATGGACCGCACTTGCTGCTGCTTCACCATTCGCACATAAAGCTCTGAATTCCACTGATTTGTTTGTGCTGACAGTTCACACTGGTTCTGAATGAAACCATATATTTTACCATTTTATATTTATTTTAAATAAATCACCTGCATAGACCTACTATGGTAATGCTGTGGATAAAGGCTGCAAGGCAAAGACATTGTTTTCATGCGGTAGACAAAGATCTGATTTTTCCTTGCCCTCTGAACACCATCATGCTTTTCCCCCACGTACTTTTGTATTCCTTTAGAGGGCAGATGAGAGCTCTCCTGGATCCTCAATTTAATTCTGGCTAAAACTTTGCTCTTATGTATTCCCCACTTGAACTGCACTGGAAAAGCGCCAAAATTCTGCATCCAGTCTCTTGAAACACTGAAAAATTTTAGTGAAAAGGGTCTCAGGCACTATTATATTAATACATTGTCCATAGAGAGGAAAAAAAGCCAAGAAACAGGAGGCAACAGTAGAGATTGAGCATAAGAATAGTCCTAAAAAGGGAACATAGTTCATCCTGATTTCCAGACCTAATTTTTAGACCCTACAGTTGAAAACAAATATCTTTCTTAAAAGAAAGTGAGAGAACGTGTAGGTCAGACAAGATAAAAAAGCCAATGGATCTACAGCTCACCTAATTGCTTAGTTCTGTAGTTTGGCCATGAAGATATGAAAATAATCAAGTTAATAAAATTCCAAATTTTATCATTAAATCATATATAATTAGTTTCTGCACAGTGACTAGTTCTAGGAGCCAGCAAAAGTTCTTACACCTCAACAGTATTATTCAAATGTAAACGGGAACTAACAGACTGACTTTCTTAAGAAAACTCACCATTAGAAAGAAAAAGATAATCCCCAAGTACTGGTCATTTTATCTTTTCTTATACCAGCAGAGCAATCAGTGCTAATGCATTCTAAAAGCCTTCTTTACAAAGCTGCGCTGAGACTCACTATAGGCTTTAAGGTTATAGGAGTAAACTTGAGACCTCATCAAGTCTTTCTTACGCATCTGTTCTTTCTTACTCCAGGAAAACGAAGACACCAAAGTTATCTTATAAATATTACATAAGCCTCACATTAAAACCAAGAGTTTATTAGAGTCAAGCTGCAACTTCTTGATGACTAAATTAGAAATCTCTTCTACCTGTTATGAATACCTTTGTGTTATGGCTTGGCCATGGAAACCCCACTTCCTTTGAAGTTAGCTGAGACCTATCAACTTACCTTTCTCTCCTGCCTCTCTTGCTTGTCTCTTTCCCTCCCCTACAAAGACTGACTTGCTGCCCTGGAAAACTTTTTGAAGTTAAAACTTTAACACAATTTCTTCCTCTGTATGATACAGAATTCTCTGACCTCTCTCTCTTCAGGTTTCTCTTCCTCACTCATGTACCCCTCAGAGCTATATAGCACTGAACATTTCAACAAATATTCTTCCTAAAAATCTGGAAACAGAGTTTGGGTTGTTTGGCTTTTTTTTAATTTCTTCCTATATACTTCAGTATAAATAAAGTATCATAGCCTAGAGCTAATATAAAGCAAATAAAGCATTCAGATCTCAGGTTAAGAATTCTAAAATCTTTTAAGACTGTTATAATATTTTATAAACCACCTATCATAAGAAATATATCCAGTATTAGTATCTTACAAATTAACTTTTTTCTGGTTTATTTTTTAATAGTCTCTTAAGTAAGAAAATCCAAAATTCTTTATTCCTGCCATTTTTCACTTTGTTACCTTGATTAG
The DNA here is from genome assembly GCA_004320125.1 of Scolopax mira. Taxonomy (NCBI): domain Eukaryota; kingdom Metazoa; phylum Chordata; class Aves; order Charadriiformes; family Scolopacidae; genus Scolopax; species Scolopax mira. The sequence goes on from BJBW01004000.1 coordinate 3,232, forward strand.
TTGAGTTCAAAACTGAGGAGCAAAAGGAGGAAAGAAGAGGTACCTGTGTGGAAAAGGTACTGTAGTATCTCATATTATAAAACAGAAAAAAAGATATAGGTTTTGTGGGAGAAAAACATTTAAAACAGCAATATATTGAACTGAATTATATCTCTATGGCAAAATCAGATTGATCTTTTTAAGCACTGCAATAGTAGATACAAATAGAAATATTTCAGTCATAGAGTAAAGAAAGATAATAACAAACATAGACAAACATACCATTGTAATTCAGAATCATTTATATGGATTTCCTATATTTGTAAGTAACATATGTGTGTCTGCATAAGTTTAGCATATACACATGTAAAAAAAACAAGAGTATAGGTGTACGCATATGTTTAATATGAAAAAATAAAAGCAGCTCATTATTTCTATATGCCCCTTAAAAATGTCTTAGGTATCAAAAAGAATTGTATTTGTCTGCTGTGGTACACAGGCACAATACTGTCCTCATTTCTTTCATAATAACACCTCTCTACAGCTTCATGTTTTCATAATTTAAAATACATCTATAATAAACTTATTCTTATTTTGCTTAGCAGGCTAAAAAGTTATCAGCAATATATTAGTTAATTGAAAATTTCTTCCAGTTTAGATTACCACTGCCAGAATATTATGAGATAAGTACCAGCTAAAAAATAATATTTAACAAATATAACATTATTAAAATGTAAATGCAGGAAGAATAAATGAAACTAAGGAAGAAATGTTTGGGGTTTTTTTCTAATTTTATTATGATCATGTCTTTAGTCCCAGTTAAGAAAATATTTTACTGTTCTCATTATGTCCTACCCTTCTTACTGTTCATCTCCTTCATGAACCTTAGCTTAGACAAAATCCTTGAAGACAGACCACATAAATCACTTTTATGATTATCATTCCTTCTAGAACTAGTAAAGTCTTTTACTTCTTCAGTGACCGAATGCATCAAAAATCAAAGTATTTAGATCGTAAACTGATATGTACGTTTTAATCATCACTTCTGCTTATGGGGCTTAGTTTAGAGCTACGCAACATTCATCTTTTGGTCAGCAATTCAGAGTCCCTGTAACATTCAGAAATGCTGGAGACACAACATGAAAGACAAAAGAAAATAGTTCATCCAGAGTGTTTGCCAAACCTGAGAAATGGAGTTGGATTTTGCCTTGAAGGAAGTTACCAAGCTATAGATATTTAGAGACAAAAATAGTCTCGTGGCTACCGCTAACTTGTCTTCATGTGATAATGACTGCAACATATTGCCTGCTGTTCACATGAATTGTCTGAAGATCATCCAGAAAACAGGCAGGTGCTACACAGTAGAAAAGTGGGTTAACTTCCTGAGCGGCAGATGATGCTCTAAGTATAAAGCTATAAGAGGGACTGCACTGGAGAGATGGAGCAACGGACCTTGCTTGTTCAGAAAGCTTAATAGTTCAGTAAGCTTCAGACAGTTAATACAGTCTTCACCCCACCAGACAATACTTCCTCCTGCTTCTTATGTGCAGGGAAAAAATAAAAAAGAAAGAAAATAAAAGGAAAAAGGAAAGCAACAAGAAGAATTTTATGACAAATTATTTGCTCACTCATAGCTTTGCCCCAACAGCTACCAAACAATGAATTATGCTACTTAAGAATCTGAGCTAAAAAAGAATAAAGAAAAGATTTGGTCCAAAGTATTAGAGTAACTCCATTCATATAGTCAGAAATATTATGTGTGTACAGCTCTAACATTAATTCCTTTTTTGTTTTCAAAAATAGCTTCCAAAATATTGCTGGTTTATGGGAAATCTTTTTTTACAGCATGCTTCGGTGTTAAGAACTTAACAGGATCCTGGAGTGAATTTTGCTGAGACAAGGAGAGAATATTGTCTCACTAATTAGAAGAGGTTCTATCATTCGAGACCTTGGAACTATTTTCAGGCTGTTTAGCAATTAGGGAAAACTACTGCACACTTCTCAAAAAGTTATAAATAGACTACTTGACTGCATTAAATTATTAAATAATCCATTTATTGCATGACAGCTGCATAGTTCCACTAGTCCAGCTTCCTTCACTTTTACAATAGATAAACACAAATTTGCACTTCCCAAGTCTCACAGGTAGAAAATTTTACAGAGGAAAATATTTGGACTAGAATTAAAACCAGAGGAAGACATGGTTCACAAAAAAACCCCTCATGTCAGCTCAAGGCACAAAGCCTGCTGAGTCAGTGCTGGAAAAAAGCAAACCTGATGGCATCCCAGACACATGGCTTTTAGGGAGCAGTCCCTGGAGCACCGTATCCCATGGACTGCTCGTGATCTTTGTTCTAGCAAGGACTAGAGGGAACAATCCAAACCAAAGCCAAACCTGATTTTACAGTTAAGTAAAGCAGATGACTGGGGTACCATTCATATCCTCTCTGGCCTTGCTAACACAGAGCAGACACAGCCCAAGTGAAACCACGTAGAAATTAAGGATTTGTTACAGAATCATAGAATCATTTTGGTTGAAAGAGATCGTCAAGTCCAACTGTTCACCTAGCACTGCCAAGTTCAACATTAAAGCATGTCTCCCAGCACTACATCTACACATCTTTTAAATACCTCCAGGACTGGGGACTCATCCACTTCACTGGGCAGCCTGTTCCAAGGCTTGACAACCCTTTCAGTGAAGAAATTTTTCCTAATATCCAATCTAAACCTGCCCGGCATAACTTGAGGCTGCTTCCTCTTGTCATATCACCTGTGACTTGGGAGACGAGACTGACCCCCACCTCTCTACAACCTCCTTTCAGGTAGTTGTAGAGAGTGATAAGGTCTCCCCTCAGCCTCCTTTTCTCCAAGCCAAACAACCCTAGTTACCTCAGCTGCTCCTCATAAGACTTTTTTCTCACCAGCTTTGTTGCTCTTCTCTGAACATGTTTCCATATCTCCATGTCTTTTTCATAGTGAAGGGCCCAAAACTGAACAGAGTAGTCAAGATGTGGCCTCCTCAGTGCCAAGTACAGGAGGACAGTCACCTCCCGAGTCCTACTCGCCACATTATTACTGATACAGGCCAGGATGCTGTTGGCCTTCTTGGCCACCTGGGCACACTACTGGCTCATATTCAGCTGGCAGGTGACCAACACCCCCAGGTCCTTTTCTGATGGGCAGCTGTCCTGCTGCTTTTCTCTAACCCCTGCAGGGTCTTGTTGTGACCCAAGTGCAGGATCCAGCTCTTGGCCTTGTTGAACCTCATCCTATAGGCCTCAGCCCATCCATCTAGCCTGTCCAGATCCCTCTGTAGAGCCTTCCTACCCTCCAGCAGGTCGACACTCCCACCCAACTTGGTGTCGTCTGAACTGACTGAGGGTGCACTTGATCCCCTCGTCCAGATCATTGATTAAGTCTGAACAGAAGCCGCCTCAACACTGAGCCCTAGGGAACACCACTTGTGATCGGATTTAACTCCATTCATCACAATGGTTACCCGCCAAGTCTTTTTCTAAAGAGACTGCACTAGAGCAGTAGTTCCCTGTGATACAATTTATACAATTTATAGTAGTGCCACTACATAGCGGTATACTAATTTGTGAATGCACGTGATTTTTGATTTTTTTCTTTTTTTTTTTTTTTTTTTTAAAGAAGCGTATTCTGCTTTGGTGCAGAAATGAAACACTTCCCAGATCTGCACTGCACAGTTCTGGGAATATAAACTAAGTCTCCTCTGATTTCAGTAATGCCAAGAAATTCTTGTATTTTACTCTGGCAATCTCCCAAGAAAAGCTCGGTGATTTATAGGAAAAGACACCTATAAAAAGCTCTTAATTCTTCAGTTTTAACTGACTATAGCATCATTGCCCTTTTGGATTTACTTCCCCTCTAGGTATCTTTTTAAGATACAACATGCATTTTGCAGAGTGCAGATTAGAGTGCATCTGTTTGTTTTGCCATTTCTGTTTGAAGAGAAAACCTCAAGAACATGGATAATTAGAATGGAGAAAACAGTCTCATATCTGTCCCAGCTAGGCCTGGGCCTGCTTGGAAATGCATTTCTCTGCTATTAACATTTCCTATCAGAGCTGGAGTTCTTCACACTGGGACACTGCAGTACCTCTGACACTGAGTATATCTACTGCAAAACATATGTAATTGTGTATATATACATATATATATATATATACACACACACGTATGCAAGGCATGAAGCAAAGCCTGCAAACACCTCTTACCATGCAAGCTGTTTAATACTGATGTTAATACACCAGTGAAACATCCTCTCAAACAGTGTACAATTCTTTTATCTTGAACAGCAAAATTACATACTGTTCTGCTTTGCTGAGACATGGGATGCTCAGATCCTGGTAGAAAACCCTACTTGAAAAGAAGAGCAGAATCATAGACCCAGATGCATGCACAAACTAAATCCGCTAAACCCTCTTTTCACCTCTTTGTGCTGTTCCTCAAAGAGATTTCCAGATGGTATAAAAAAAACCAGCTGTCCAGAAGGGACTGAAGCCTGGCCCTTCAAAGCAGTCCTAGTTATGAACTTCTCTATGCAACTGTTCTTGGTATAGAAATGCTGTTTAATTAATTGTTTCTGCTGCTGAAACTAGCAGTATTTGCCTTCAACACTTAGAAGCAAAGGAATTGGTACAACGTGAAGCAAATGATCACACTACAGAGAAATGCCTGGGTACAGCATGTAAGTGATCAGAGAGCCATCCAGTGGACCAGTAGGAAACGGAAAAAAAAAAGTCATCTCAGAAAGAGAAATTAATTTATATCTAGAGAACTAAGCACCGTTCCCCTCTGTTGGATGTTTTTTCTATATTTATCTTTATCGTGGGCAGTGACCAACAGATAAAACAACTGCTATTTAGAGAATGGAAAAATGCAGAACTCAAAATATGTGCAGACTCCGCACAGATGTTAAAGGATGTATTTCCCTAACTTATAGCATTGTGTCCACTTTCTCTTTTCACAATAGAAATTGGAGGGTAGTCAAGGATGTTGGTTTTGGGTTTTCCCTTTCTTTCCTAATACCCCTAATACTGCTATTTTCATCCATTTCTGCCTCTATCATGTTATTTTTACACTGAAAACTCCTGCATGGATAAAATATTCAAAACCAATTATTTTTGATCAGTCTTCACCTTCTTCTACACCCTCAATATCAAAGAAAAAGCAAGATTTCTTTAAATAGCTTTTCCCAATGCAGAACCTACATTTTAATCTGAAACAGCACACATTTTAATTAGCAAGCACAAGAAATCCCATACACTTTATAAATACTTACTACATAAGATCCTCCATTCTGATTTGTTTTCACTCAAATGGTACAAAACAACAAAAAGGTTTTCTGTAGTAGGAGAAAGCATTCATCTGCTAATAGAGGCAGAAGGTGCAATAAAAGCCTCCCTGAAACATAGGAATATTTACGCTAGAATTTATTTTATTTTCCCCACCCATTTTATAATTTATTTCAGTTTAAGCAATGTGTTATTTACTTTTGCCTCCTCATACAAAGCATTGAGATCAACAAAAAGTTGTGTTTTACTCCAAAAGGTTTGAGATCTTAATTGTAACTTTGAAATTTTTAATTAGTCTCCAAAGACTTTGTCATGCCTACAGAAGAGGAAACAGAAAGGTCTTACATCTGATTAGATATCCTGATGGGATAAAGACTGCATGGAGTCCCTGAAGGGGCCACACAGACTTACTAGTATGCTTTTTGGTGGTCCCAGTTTATGAAATGGACATGACTTAATCTGCTACAGTAAGCAAATATGTTCCTAGATACTCTCAACAAGAAACAAACAAACAAAAAATGTCATATTTCGGATAAAATTGACAGTTCCCACCACTGTTACTGACATAAGCTGCAGTTATAATTACATCTCTTCCCCAAGTTACCCTGTCTTTCCAGAGCACCGCATTAGCTCACCTTTGACAAAATAAATGGCATGCTTTAGCCTCAACCTGAACTTGCAAATTTTTCAAGTAGCACAATTGCTAACATAAAATGAACATTTCAGAGAAGTGATTGAAGCATTCTGACCTTGATACATTCCTCCATATGGATTTATGCTTGCAGGTCTACTGCTATACGCTTGCTTGAGAAGCATAGTAAGAAAGAGTGAAGCATCAACTGAAAGAATCAACACTGATATGAATCAGCTCCTCACTTAAGGTTGTCTCCATACCACCTCTATAATACATACACCTCCACACTACATCACATGCATTACTCAATGATTGTAGTTCTGTACCAGAAACAATCCTCAATAAGTTATCTTATCTAAAAGAAGCTGAATTTTATTCCTTCATTTGCCAAATACATAATTAAACAGAATCCTGCTATACTTAATGAGGATTTTCAGGGCTTAAATGTTTGCAAAGGGGTAATTTCACAGTTTGCAGCAAAATGACACAAAGTTTTAGAAATAAAACTATAGACAGATGAGACCATTTGTTGAAGGGTTGGTATTCCTGTTCTATGCATATGCTATGAAATTTCCATGCTGGGCATATAAATTCATAATAAATTATTATAATTTATTGTATTAAAGTAAGCCATTTGTATTAAGGTATACGCCAGATGACTGAATAGACTTGATACTGCATGCTTACTGGCGTGATATTTATATTATATTTCATACACGCTTTGCAAGTATCTGCTGATTTTGTTTTGCCTTTTTAGAATCGTCTGGGGTCTTTCCTCTACAGCATTTCTACTGCACTCAGAATACCTCAGAGAAGCACTGAACTTCTGTCTCATATATGATGCAAGATAAGTTTGAATACTATTTTAAATTACTATTGCTATTTTTGATTAAAATAGATATAGCAGCATACTATTTATCTCATCATTGAAAATACACAGAGGATTGAAATCAATGGATTAAGTTATAGGTGGTAGTGAATTGACGTATTTTATTCAGTTCATGCTATATTACATTTAAAGTGTAAGTATATACTCTGTTTTAATACAATCATTTCAATGTTATTAGATAATTGTGTTACCTCTTTTATTGTGATATGGAGTATACCCACAGGTATTTCATTATATGACTGAATTAGTGATAATTAATTAATCTTTCTGTGGAAGTCTGTGATGGTTCTAGAGGGACTCGGGTAAGTAGAAAAAGCTGTAATATGTTGAAAGGACTCATGAACTGAAAAAACTGAGTTGAAAAACTTATCAGTACAGCCTAATCCTGTATCCCTATGCCCAAAATATGGATGCCATTCTCCCTCCATTAAGATTCCCCCTCAGCACCACAGTATACTGAAATAAAACACGATTTCTGAATTTTAAAAATGGAGGGTAATAATTCATATGAAAATCTGACTTCAGATGACCTTTGATGTGATATTTAAATATGAATATAACTACAATAATTTTTCATATTAAATGGAATACTAGGCAAAATGCCTAGAAGTCACCTAGTTCCTTTGAGTTCCCAAGTAGATAGTCAACCTATTCCTGCAACATGCTTTTCTAACCTTTAAGCACTTCCAGAATCTCCTAGGTGCTTTAGTCAAATGCTTAATTGTTATATTTCCTAACATTAAATTCTAGAATAAAAAAACCCCTAAATTATAATTAATTTAAAAGTTAGAAAAACAACCAAAAAATGGACCAGCTATCTATATTCTTGAAACTTTGGAAAACTGAAATGCAACTGGTGTTAATAGGCACACAGGACAATTAAATAAAGCAAACACCTTAAAGGCATAATCTTGTGTGTACTGTTTCTTGCAGGGATATATAGTTTGAATGTAACCCTTCCTTTTATAAAAAGGGACAATTTAGTAATATTAAAATACTACTGTACATTCAGCTTTTATTGGAATGCCCCTATTTTATCAAACAAATAAGTGCTTATACTAAAAGCACAACTCTCGATTCAAAGTAATTAATGGGGGGTGTGGTGTGTGCATCCATACTAGAGAGTAGAAAAGTAGGACAACCAAAATGTAGTTCACATAAGTTTGTAATGTATTTTATTTCAAATCAAGGGGCCTGAATAGAAAAAAAAAAAACAAAAACAAAACAACCAACAATGATTTCTAGAAGTATGAATTTTTAAATTGTGTACTTTTTAGGAGAAAAGCATTTTCCATTTGCTATTTCCTCAAGAATAGGGATTGTTTTTCAGTTCATTTGTGTTAATGTCAGAAAAAAAGATCAATATAGTAATATATGTCAAACTTCCTCTTATCAACAGAGTTAAAGAAAGTCACGAAGCAGATTTAGACTTCTAGTAGAAAAATAAGCTGCATTGGGAATAGCAGTTCACCTCACTGGAGGACAAAAACAAATTTACTAATATAGAAATGAGACAAAAAAAACCTTACAGAAGTACAGGAATTGTAGAAAGGAAGGAAGATAAACATAATTTCTTTGTAGGGAACTTCATAGAAAATTGGAAACAATATCACAATTTATCTTTTATAAGATATCTTTCTGTCTCTTTAATATAGAGAAAACACCTATGTCATTAGATTACAGGCCGTTGCCTGTAATGTTCAATGTCCAAAACCCATCTTTTCATAGGGACAAGTGAAAATCCATCACAAAACACATTTTACCATTTCTTCTCTATTCATCAGCAGTTAATATGCCAAAAAAAAAAAAAAAAAAAGTCACACAAGTTTGCTAAAGGTGAAAAAAATCACACATCCCAGTAAAATATACAGATGGGTATACCAAACATCTCCCCACTCTTTGCCTGCTTCCCATTTCAAGTAGTACTTGTTTTCATTGCTATTCACTAAAATAATCTGAATATTCCAGCTACATATTATAAGAAAATCATAGAATACAGCAGAGAAAATCAGTCACGTAATAACACTTACTTGTGTTCAAGTAGATAAAGCGGGCAGGAAGTAACTAGTGTATGCAAGTATCTACAGAGACCTGCAGTGGGATACCTGTTATCCTTGCCTCCCAAAATAGAATTATTCCAAAGGAATTCTAAAAACAGCAGAAAGAACCCTCTCTTCTCCCCCTACTACATTTACAAGACAGACAAGTCACAGTGTTGGATGTCCTTTATCTCCTGCAAGTGAACTCCAACTCTTCAACTACCCTTTATTTCGGACTAGAAACACAAGAACTAACAAATTCTTCCCCACAATTGTTTCCAATATAAAATAGTACAACACTTTATATTTGGAGGGGAGAGGTACAAGAAGCATCATCATGAACAAGTAATATACAACTTGTCCACAGAGAAAATTTATTTTCAGACCCAAATACTTAGTGATAACGACACTTATTTGATCTTTTCTGAAGTTTGTACCCTAATGTAGCTTAAACAACTGAACTATATCTAGAAATATCCACTCCCTCTTTTTTCCACCAATTTATCTTGCCAAATGTATACACAGATTTAGGGTGTTATATTTCCCTTTGAACATTCAAAGTGGCCTTTCTTCCCCCCCCCCCAGGAAAAAGTGGGGCTGGAGCTGGCTGACACCTTTTACACAACAAATCCATCCTGCTACCGTGGCAAATACCATGCCCCCAAAAAGCTTTTAATGCATTTAACCAGTTCCCAGTTTCCAAAAGCAATTTAGTTACTCACTTTCACTATTACCCAAGCTTGTCAATCAATAAATGGAATTCAAAGGTTTTACTGATATTTGTAAACAGTACTGGAAAAAATTATCTTTTCAACCAGATATAAACACAGGATTCCTTCAACACACTTCTGGGGGTGTATAAATCTACTCTAGAATAGAAAAAGGCAAACACCAAAGTGCAAAAAAACTTCACCTCTGAAAACACCATTTACTGCAAGGTATGAGACACTAGAGAACAGCAACTGAAGTAGTAGGAATAAGGGGGAAACAGACAAAGATCTGAGAAATCATGTGTATTTCATCTTCAAAGTACCATAAAAACACAGCAAAGAAAAACTTCCTTCTATTTTAAATCAAAGCTGACTTTTTAAATCAGTCTTCCTGTTAAGTAAGATAAAGCTCAGAAAACCTACTTGTTGCCAAACTCAGAGTTCAGAGACCAGGCTGGAACTCACTGAGACTAGTTTCCTTCAGCAATCACACCATTTCAAGAAAAAAAAAGAAAAAGAAAAAAAAAAAGGTCTTTTATTTGTCACAGAAAGCTAAGCAATGGGCAAGAAGCCAAGCTTACATACCCCTCTCTCCCCAGTGCACATCCCACTCGGCATTTATTTCACATCTGAAGGAGTTCTCTTCCAAGAGCTCGCCTAAATCCCAGCAGGCAGCCAGTTTAAGCATCACGTTTTCCTTTAGGAATATAGGGCATAACTGACATTTAGAGTAAAATATTCATTTCAGTCAGACTTAATCCATCCCACATACCGAATGAGACCCCTGAACAGCAAGATGATTTCCAAATCCTCAAAGCAGTATGTGTCAAGATCTTACAAAACACCGAGACGTGAAACAACAGCGCTGGCAGGGCACCAGCTCCTTGACAGAAATGACAGTAGTTTAGTGTTGTTTTGCTGATTTGTAGAAGTAGATTGCAGCCACAGCTGCTGTGCAAACTGAATCATACTTTCCACAGAGAGAGGAGAAAAGGAGACATCTTTCACAAGACAGACTGTTTGAAGAAGTACTTCCAGATGCATCACCATATACAGGGTACACTTCCTATTTTGCTGAAGCAGAGTCAGCTCTGCAGAAATTACACAAGTCCTTCAAAACCTTTAAGCATAAGCAAGCCCTTGCAAATTCTGCTGGTTTTTCGGTTTAGGTTTATTCTTCCATGAGTTGCAGGAAAATGAATAGGTCTGGAAAAGGGCAATGAAGATTTTCTGGCTTTACCTGGGGACCCCAAGGCAATATAGCATGTCAATAGGATCCCATGACAATGATTCACAGAAGTTGCATCAGAAGGATCTGTTGAAAAATGAATTGTCCCGGTTTATGGAACCAGATGCTCACCTGTTTTGTTTTTATCATGTGTGTGATTTTTTGTTTGTTTGTTTGCTTGTGAGGTTTTTTTCCTTAGAATTACTTGGAGAGTGACAAATGAACTTGATAGAATAACATATGTGTCAAACCTAGCATAACTGCACCAGGCTGAGGAAGCCTTATAGCTAAAAAAAAAGCCTGGAGGAATACAAAGCAGAATTAACATATGTGTTTGTCCAAGAATTAGTTTTTCCTATTAATCCATTTATGGCTACAGGTAGGTAGCCCCTGTATATACAGGGTAGCCCCCCTTTATATACAGCTAACCCCTGTATATAAAAGTAGTTTTCATATTAAAAAGTCGTTGCATGTAAAAATTGACAAACTTTACCAAATCATTTTTTTCCAGTGTTCATTTCTGTATATTTTTTTTAGCTGGGTCTGAACTTAAACTTCCATTCTGAATGAACACAAATTTCATTGTAATAATTTCTATTCATGAATGGGCAATAATTTATTGGGGCAAGTAAATATTGCCAAGTAATCTTTGCTGCAAAATGTAAACAAAAAAGACCCAGATTAGGGTTCAAGTCTCCTATATTACAAGGACTTTATATCATACAGCTTTTCCATTGATACCCATGGGAAATGCACCAGTTTTCAAATGATTTCTGAAACCCTTATGGACAAAAGACATTTTAAAAGCACAAGAAGAGACACTATCTCTGTCATTTGTTATTTCCTCTCACCAACTACTGTTTTGATGCTTCTTTCCTCAGAAATTATGTTTATTGTGGGTAGTATACAGAAACAAAAGGAAACATAAAATACAATAAACAGATTCATAAAAGACTACTCAAAGAATGTGTGATAAAAGACGCTGTCATTTTGCTATAACATCATACACCAATTCTCAGCCAATATAAATCATCATAATACCACTGAAGTCAATATTTGATATTTTTTCCATGAGTTGCCATTTCTGTGTATGCAGGCAAGCTTCTGGTTTACCTTACATCCACTTACATACATCACATCACATGGAGACTAACTCCAAAATGAAAATTTGAAGATATATCCAAAAGTAGAATCTATGCTTTCTTATTCTGGATGCCTGTAACTGTCTCTATTCTCAAGAGAAAAGTCTAAAACATTGGATAAAGTATTCTTTTCAAAGACAAGAGTATCAACTTTATGTCAACAAATACCAAGAAAGGTAGATACTAACCAAAGCCTCCTTGCTTAGAACAACAAAAACATTCATTATTAAATCATGAACTTACCCCTAGTTAGTAAAAATGCTAAACTTCATATTGGATTCCAAGTTTACCCTTCTACAGAATATCAATATATCCAATTTGTATTTATTTCTGCATTGGATCATCCACTATTGCTCAATTAGGTTGCCATGTAGAATTAAAAGTACTCCAAGAAGTCAAAAACTATACCTTTAGTATTTTTCCCTTGGTAGAACAACAGCATTTCACAGAGCTACAGTTATGTTACAAGCAGTATGAAAAAGATTTCTTGAAATAGAAAAAAATTTATTTCTCAACTGTTTAAAGAAAAACAAGTATATAAAATGCACATATTTTATTCCCTTTTTTTTCTCTCTGGCCTGCTTGCCTTACAATAATGTTTCACCTGATTGCTTGTGTCAGATATATTACTGTCATGTCATGAACCATGCTGTATTCCAAAGTAGATTAATGACAAATATTTGGTTAGAGATGAGAAACCACCACCACACTGATTTTTGGAAGATGAGGTCTGAACAGAATTAACGAGGCAGTCTGCACAGGGTACAGATCTCTCTGCATAGCATCAACATTAAACACAGAGTCTGTGGGTGTCGTGGTTTTGACCGAACTGACCAACCAGAACG
>BJBW01004001.1:0-77217 GCA_004320125.1 Scolopax mira
CCTACAATGAAAAACTACACTTCACACAAATATTTCATGACTGCAACTTTAAACATTCATTATGCACTTAAATTCTTGATAAGTTTATACATTGTTATGAAAGTAAAACATTTGTATCTTATGACTTTGTTTTTCTCATGGTTTGAGAACAAAATAGTTGAAGATTTAAGAGTATTTTAAGTAAATAAGTTATTGTTACAGATTATTTCTTCATCGTAACTGAACATGTACTCTCATGCAGAAAAAGAAACACATACCAAAAGTTGTATCAAGAGAAAAACAAGGCAAGCATCACATGAGATGTAGATATTTATAATGAAATCATGAGGATTAAAAATAAATTCTTACACAAAGTGAAAATTCTTGAGCATCACACCAGTAATCAATGCGTAGAAACAATGCTAGAAGGAAAGACAGAGAAAGTAGCTTATTCATAGTAGGAATCAGAAACCGTTGACACGACTTGGGGTTGGCCTTTAGCGTTGGGCGTTTGGGTTGTGTCTGCACTCCTGCTATCACTAAGTCCCACTTGCTAAGAAGACTATAGGGAAGCATATAGTATATGTCAGAGAAGAAAGGAAACCTGTTACCTTCTGCTACTGAACCAGAGGAACAGACAAAGACAGGCAAGTCTTATTTGCATGTTTATAACCTTGTATCACTGAACGGGGGCGAATGAAATTGATGGTGTATCTTTACTGCATCTCCAAGAGGCAAAGCAAATCATCTGTGCTCAGATCCTATGGAAGCAGCCGTCATAAGGAGCATCAGAACTACACATCCTGGTAATGGAACTGCTACAGTAAATTGGTAAATTCAAGTGAGAGAAAAGAGGTGTTGCCAAAGTTAAAAGAAAAATTGATAGATCCCACTAAATATGTAGATGGGTCATAGATTCAAATAAGATATCAAATAGATTCAATGTCTTACACTGCTTGTAAACAATAAAGGTATTTCACAGGAGCAGGGCTGGCTTGTTTAGAAACCAAAACTGGCAATATTTTTCAGTTACCAGAATAGAAAAAGCAGAATTTAGTGTTCAAAGGGCAAAGTGAACTTTCTCAGCAGTTCCCCCGATTTTGGGTGCTGAAAAATCCTTCAGGGCTGAGCAACAAACTTGAAATCATCTGATAATGCATCTTGAAGAAATTCAGCAGATATGCTAACAGAGAAGCAATCTAACTTAATTTTGAACTTAGAAAAGTGAGTATATAAAACTGCACTGCATCCTTCTTCAATAGCAGAGGGATTGTTTCACATGTGTGATCAGCAGAATCTACAGAAAAGTGAGTTTTTATCTACAGAATTTAGCTTTTTGGTAGAGGACTGCCATATTTTTCAGGACAAAATGTCAGCAGCCAATCTTTTAGACAGTTGTCCACAAAATCAGAGTTAGGATATGTAAGAAAGGGAGGTTTAAGAAAACTTCCTCAGACTGCAGTCTAAGTCAGATGTGGTCATTCCATGGGAGTATATGGGAAAGATGACTACACACAGATTGTAAAACAGAAGGTCACAGAATAATAGTCACCAAAAAAAGGAAAAAGGCAAAAAGAAAAAAAAAGAAAAATAAAAAATAATGTCCAAAGATCACCGGACACCTCTGATTTTCAGTTGGGTTTTCTTCTCCCTTCAGACAGAAGAGGGATAAAGAGTATCTTAAGCAGATCAAAATTGCAAGTTGATAACTGCTCAAACTCTTCAGCTAACAAAACTATTTAAAACATTTTCATCTCACTGCCCCAAGAATCTTAATGAATAAGTATTTCAAGGGCAATATATTAGTTTGAACACTGAAGCAATTGTTACTGTTGACTCAGCTTTGAATGATGAAGCAAGAGGGCTCTGGAGAAATGGGCAGGGAGGGATAAAAAGAATAAAACATCCCTTAAGCAAGCATTGTTTGCCTACTGATTTTTTTTTAAAGGCCTTACACCAACAAGATCAACTAGAATAAAATGAAATTTAAGAAACTATTATAGTTTGAAATATTAGTCATCCCAAGCTCAAATTAAGTTATTGGAAGGGAAAAAAGAGGGCAAATTAAGTTCTTTAAATGGTGGTTACATAAAATTAAACAAGAAGTGCATCAGTGACTCTTGTTTACATCAGAAAACTCATTAGATCCCAAAGTAAGGATCAAGAATCATAACACAGCATTACAGAACAATGAAGAGTAAATACTGCCTACAGGCCCTACCAGATCCATAAATTTACGTTAGAAAAGATAACTATTCCTCATTGAAAACTGTAAGGATTTATGATGTAATTGCAAGGGCCCTCTTGAGAAAATAAATACAGATACATTAAATCTTATAGATAGGAATTGGCAGCATACCAGCTTAAAAAAAAAAAATCAGCATGGAAGAGGCTTTGATTTATTTTCCAGACAAAAGAAATTTTAACAATGTTTACAGAAGAAGAAGATGAGAAAAAAGGAGGCATGAACAGAAAGGCTGACGATTTACCTGGGGGGTGCAAAGCTATTGATAAAACTTTCCGTGATGACTCTCAGCTGGGTGTGCCAAACTGTAACGGAGCTGCTTCTGGTGTGATAATTGTGACTGCTAATGCTCTAAGTCAAATCACAAGACCAAAGCATATTTATAGAGATACTACTTAATCCACGCCGTGAAAGCAAATGAGAATTCATACCTCTACCACTTAGGAACAAGTCCTACCAAGGAGGGATGCTACCCTCACACTGCAGGAGTGCGTTGCTGGACAGGTCTGTCACTTTTCAATTTATAGGCCCGTCACAATGTAACCTGAAGGTAATTTGAGTAGAAAATACAAACCTATTTCCTACTGCTTGCATTCAAATCTCATCTTCGCTCAACAAGAAGCAACTCCCCACCGTGACCTTACTATTTACACCTGGAGGCGCAGCGTCTCCAACTGAGAGCCACCAAATGAACTGATAGTTTTCCCAAATACAAACAAGTATAAATTGTTCTGAGGTTCACCGTGGAGATGGTATTTCAACTGTACCACGTGCATCACACAGACACACTGGATGACCCTGAGTAAGCACAGAAGATGAGGGAAGGAAGAACAGACACGTTGGCTCAGAAATGTATTATCAGAATCATTTTTGCAGGAAGTGCAGTTGTACAAAAGTTTAAATCAATTGTGTTCCCCACTTAAGGATGAGCCCTTCGCTCCCTTCTCTCCCACAAAAACTATCAGAACCCCCGAGTAGTCTAAGTTTAGAACAAGTCCCTGGAGAAATAGAGGAATGGAGGAACAGCAAAGAAGAGGCCCTTAAAGCAGCATGGCAAATGTGTTTTCAGAGCAACTGTGTAATTCTACAAGTGTATTACTCTCCACAGTACTTTACCATGTCAGCACGTTACTTTACATGTACTTTCAACATCATAACACAGGTAAGATACCCAGTTCTGTGCTGCTTCTGCTCCATAAACTGATAAGGATTCCATCCACAAGGCTGCCTAAAAAACATTGAACTCATTTAGAACTGGAAACCTTTTCCATAAAGAAAAATGTAAATACTCCCCTTATTAAATAGGACAAATGCAAATTATCAACCCCCCCGTGAATTTCATGTGAAGACATGACCTCCTCTGAGCCCCTTCTCTGACACTGGTTCAGCATCTCCTACAGCCTCCGAAGAGGTCAATAAAGGACCACCAGCTTGAGGCATTCACTAACAGCGATTATGCCTCTCGCACTACATCACAGGAAATAAAATGTTTCATGACATTAAAAGCCTTTTTAGAAGAAATTTTTACTGTGTCTAAGCAATCATATCACCAGGCTTTCCCTCCTACTGTTTCTCATATCCTGTATACTGGAAAAACAAGAAATGTACCCAGCTGAATGGCTTTTGCACTTGATGCCAATATGGGTGTTCTCAAAGTATACTAAATCCTTTGAGCAATAATTAAGCACCAAATGAACCATTTAAAAATTCACTGCTACCACTAGAACAAATTAAATTAAGTCAAGATTACTATATTAAGTTTGCTCAACCCAAAAGCAGATTCACATAGTTCCTGTTTAGTTATGTGTAAACTGTTTTTCAAAACATCTGACTGAAAAGACAGGCCAGCAAATAAGTAAATGAGATAATTGGGTAACTTATATTCAAAGTATAATGGTGAACAGTCTTTTTTTCCCCCCCCCTACAGTGATTACGATGCTTAGTGTCCAGGTTTCTGCAGATAAAAATTAACATCTTTAACATTCTAATGTATTATATTACCCAGTTTACAAAGCTGTGTCCCTTGTGATTAGCACCTGTATTTTACCTGCTGATTCTTCTGGGAGAGCAGTGATTAAGGAGGGAATTTCCACAGAAATTCCTTAAATCTCTAGAAAGCTGATTCCGCTGAAAACTACTTTGTTCATGTGTGTGTTGTAATTTGTTACATAGCCCTGACCTTTTTGTCATGCCAGTAGTAGGATCTAAGGTAGCAGAATGTGCAGTAGGTTACCTTCTGTATATTACTGAAACCAGGACCCATCAAACAGGTACCATATAAATGGAATAAATCCATTGTAGGTTAAATCTAGATGTTTGAGTTACTCAGAGAAGTAACCCAAATTTTAATAATTTTACATTAAAAAAAAATCCAAATGTTGTCAGACACATACGCATGTTCTACAGCTTACAAATAAAAAATAACTTAAGGTTTTAAGTAAGTAGAGAAAGAAACTCTTTTCTTCAAGAATGCTATCTATTACCCTTCAGCAATCACGGCAATAATCACAGAAACATAGAATGGTTTGGGTTGGAAAGATACAACCTTAAAGATCATGGAGTTCCAACCCCCCTGCCATGGGCAGGGACACCTCCCACTAGAGCAGGTTGCTCAAAGCCCCATCCAGCCTGGCCTTGAACACCTCCAGGGATGGGGCATCCACAGCTTCTCTGACAACCATGATAAACGGATAGCATTTGCTTGCAAGAATATTTACACATTCAACACTTTTTACTCCTAACACTGGTATTTTTTTTAATTTTTTATTATGCAAGCAAGTACATAAATCCTACAGCAAACTAAATAGGGCCATCTTTCTAAATAGTCACCTAGCAACTAGCTAGGAAATAATTACCTCATATTTTTATATAACAATAACTGTCAATAAAGATGATGCATTTCTCTTTAAATAGTTAAGAGCTAAGTTCAATGTTATAAAAAAAAATACCAATGTTAGGAAAAAAAATCCTGGTGTTTCCCATGTTCCAGATTTTTTGAAATATTTTGTTCATTTCACCAAAATATAAAAAACTTGAAGTATCTTAGTATTAAATTCCTAATAAACCAGGTTCCCATGAGATAAATAATCAAGAATATAGCAAAGTTGTGAAGTTTTTAAATTTAAAAAAGTGCTTGGAAATAGACCAATTTTCAGTGCAACAAGTATGTGTCTTATTCACTAACCAACTACAGTCTCTTGCATTTATAATTGCCTCCCAAAATCTTGATATTATTTTCATACACGATTTCAGTGTAAGCTAATTGAACAGGAAATAAAAACCTAAGCAAAATACTTCATTATCAAGTCTGAACCACAGTTTATGCTATTGATGATGTCTAAGAGTGGCTACTGAGGTGCCTTGTCCACACAGTTGTAATGTCAAGAATAGAGAATAGACTAATTGTTCCTGAAGCTGCAAACCTCCCAGCACAAACTGACTAACGTGACATTGCAAATAACATTTACATTCCAAAGGCGCTGCAAGATCATCTTTTCAAGGAAGCTGGACGGGGCATTTTATTGATGACTGGCAGAGCCTTCATATTTAACATTACTTACACTTCTATTTATGTTCCTTGGAAACATTATTATCCAACCCAGTCATTCTAACCAAGTCTGAAAGCTACCTAAAATTTAATTTGACTTCACCTCATTTTCAATTCAGTGATTAAGCCATAAATATATTATACATTTCTTTAGATTGTATCTGGAAAATAAAGAAGCATATAAATGGAATAAAGCATATTGAAGTACCTTTCAAAGTTTCTACTTAATTCTTCAGTATTTACTAAGCAGTAGAGAGAAAAATGCAAATAAACAAATGTCAGTTTTTATGAAAGAAAATTAACAACCTCTTTAAAGACACCTGAGGGTTCTGGTGGGGAAAGTGGGACCATTCATAGACTCATAGAATAGTTAGGGCTGGAAGGGACCTTTAAAGGTCATCTAGTCCATCCCCCCCATCCCATGTGCAGGGACATCTTCAATTAGATCATGTTGCTCATAGCCACAAACTCAGCTATGAATCTAAAAGTTATAATTCTTCATAGTTTGGGACAAGATTTTTCTCGGTGCTATATGCCATGGCAAATTCACAATTAATGGCTCTTCTTTGTAGTGACTTTTTTAAAAAAAGAGACTGAAAGGCCAGAAGCAAGTGTAACACCTCTTCTCACTGGCTCATACCTTGTCTCCAATCAACAGCAATGAATTAGAATCTCCTCATCCACACCTCTGGATGTCAGCAGTTGACACACTCTTCAGAAGAGCTACAAGAAGTGGTAATAAAGGCTAAAAATCTGTGCAGGATTCTTTGTTCACTTGTTTATTGTTGTTCGTGTTTCATATCCCTTCACAAACAATTGCACAATGAAAGGAGTGGGATCAAGTGTCACCTTTTACAGTTGGAAGCCAAATTCAAGAAATTCCTATCCTTTGCCTGTCCCACTCTAGTCTCTACCTACTCTCTGTACTCACACCTACTTTTCAGATCTTTTGTTTCTAGAAGTTCTTACAATTAGTGTTTTTTTTTTTTCCTTTAAATCATGGTAGCATGACATAGGGGATTACCATTCTAGAACAAGTTCACTGGGAGCAGAATTAGACTAATCACCTTTGTAAATCCTATTTGTGCTACTTTGATTTGGTTTTGCAGTGAGTTTTTTGGGAAATTTTTAGTTTGTTTTGGATGGAGGGGGGGCTCATTTTTGGTGGCGTGTTTGTTGTATTATGTGTTTGCTTGGGTTTTTTTAACAAACACCACATTATTACAAACTATTTTAAAAAACTGGACTTCAAGGGCTTTTTGCCAACACTCAGGAGACACATCTTCTCCCACCATCCTAAGAGATGCTCTCGCACAGATTTGTTTGGAATATAAGGTAAACAATTACAGATATTCAGACACCACATTCATTAACAATGTATATCACAAATCACTGTCTTTGCTGACAGCTGTCATGCATTATGAAGTTCCTAGTTTTTACCAGAAAGCAAAATACTGCTTCCACCACTTCAGGTCATAGCCAAAAAAGCTGGGTGACAAGACTTGAAAGACATAGAGCCTGCCTAAACTACCCAATAATGAATTATTTAAATCTTATGCAGAGACAGGACATAAATCAGATATTTTTTCATTGAAGTAGTTGACAATACATCTACTGAATGGCAAAACTTCCTTCTTAGAAGCAATTAGACTTCCTTATGCCTCCACAAGGTCAATCTCATTGAGAAAGATCTATTAGACTACAGGTACTCATGATGTCAAACTGGTAAAATTGAAACAAGCGTCCTGTGGCCTATTTCTCTTTCTCCCTTCACAAGAAGTAGTTTCCATTGCCAGAGATTCTTTTTTAATCTTGTCTCAAGTTCGCTACATCTCTGTCAAGGCTCCAAACGCTGGAGCAGGAGTGTAAAATTAGCAATGGCATCTTGATTTTTAGCTTAGGGTTACAAGGCTGCCATATTGAAACACTTCTACCATTACAGTTAATTAGTCTGTGTCTTAAAGACACTGAAGTATAGAGTAAAAAGCAATAAAGTTCTTAGAGTATTCACAATATGTACTGCAGTTACTGTCCAACCTATTCTTATTAAATTCATATTAAGCCCCAAACTATAAAGTTACCACCCCCCACTTTAAAAAGGGAAGGCAGTTGTTAGATGTAGAGAAAAGCATAAGGGACCAGAAGCGCATCAGAACAGAACAGAATGCAGTTGAGTTTTTTATTACTAATAAGGAGGCCTAAGCAGCAAGACTTAAAAAGAACTTGCAGAGTGAATTTTGGGTGCCTAGGAAGCCAGAAATCTGCCAAATAGATTTTAACTGATAGGTCATGATCAAAGGATTGTTTCAGAAGCTGCCTGCCCGCAGTACACACCTGCAAGACCCCTACTCCTCAGTCACAGAAATATATACGAGAAGAAGGAAGAATCTGGGTTTAAATCCCCAAACAAGCTGACATCTAAGCATGCTCCTTTAAGCAAGGATCCAGAAAATCTCCAAAATTAAAACCTTTTCAAAGCTTACAGACATTTGGATTGCAATTCTTTTATTAACTCTGAAATGCACTGCCGCTTTCTTCTAAAGACAAACTGAAATCAGAAGACAGCATTCCAGCACCATCAGCACGGTTACTCAGGTAGTACCAGTCCTCACCTCCCGAGCAAGAGGTTAAGTATAAAACTGTGAGCATCACGGAACTTGTTCAAGCACCAAGGGAAGAAAAGAAGAAAGACCTGGAGGAGACAGATGTTGCAAGAGGGCTCTAAAGGGAAAAGAGACTTCAATTTGGGACTCTGCTGCACAAATGCCATAGTTGGACAAATCCAATTTTATTCAGAAAGAATTATTAACAAGAAGGAAATTGTTACAGACCAATAAAAAGCAGCTGTTCCAAAATGTTAAAAAGATTAAAGGAAAATATTACTTTCCCCTTCTCCCTAGCTTCATTTCTTTTATTTATATTATGTGCAATTTATATTATGGGACAATAATAGCAATAAGCTTATTACAAGATTATAGTAATAACTAAGGGGCTAAGATTTATAAAAAGCATGCACTCCAGTTGTGGTTTTGTAAAGTGAGTTTTTTCTCCTCTTTTCACTGATCTTCATATAAAGCTGTATTTAAATGCTATCAACTTCAGCATTGGTTAATCATTTTCACAATTCCTTTACATGAAAGCAGTCCCCTTTCCCTTGATAAGTGGTGGAAGGTGATGCCAATCCAAATGAAGCAATTATGTGAGAAATCAAGTCAAACCATTTTCCTTTCTATTCAGTAGAGTAGTCTTGAAGTGTGATTAATCAAGTCAGCCTTCCCTTTCCAGGCAGAGCTGTAATTGCTAAGTGCAAATTAAAGCATATTATATATGACATAGAATTATAGAATCATAGACATGTGATACTTAATCTGAAGACAAATTTTTATTAAGGTTTAAGTTAAACTTTGTTAAATGAGTTAAATATATCCACTGAATATATCTTAACATTACAAACGTTCCCTATCAGAAAAAAAGCACTACAAAAATACTTCAAACCCCATAGATAATCCAATTATTTGACATAAAAAAACCAGACAGTAACAGTAGTAATATGTTTGCAAGAATAAACAGAATATCTCCACAAATCCTATCACACAGTTTAAAATGGGGTAGTAGATTATTCTATATTATTAAAAAAAAAAAAAACCAACTAAAAAAAACCATCCCAAACCTAGGATCTGAAATCTAATTCTTTTTCAGCATATTACAGAACAATCCTTCACAAAGACTAAGCAGAACTACATTCACTACTAGAGTAAGCTGACGAAACTTATATGTTTTTTATAGTTGTTGACAACTGTTGTGGAAATCATTGCTACCACTTGCCCATAAGCAAACAGGGGCAAGGAAATGAGCCAGGTAAGGAATTTAAAGGATGAGAGCTGATACTCAAAACTCCAAGGTTTATTTTACCTTCTTAATTTTGCATCTATTGATAATTATATCAATGCTTCCTAATGCAATTTAATACAATTCTTTATCTACTATGTGTGTAAGTAATTGTGAACCTATTTTATTAATAAAAGCTGGAACAGAAAAACAGTCTCAGAAATGCAAACAGGAAGAAGCAGCCTGCAGAAGCTCTGAAACACCTTCACAAGCTAAGAATAAAATAAATAAAATTAAAAAAAAACCTCCAAAGCATGACACAGGATATCACTTTAGTATGAAAACAAAAAAAAATAAAAGCATCTGAGGACAGTATTAGTAACCGACCCATTTTCTGTGCAAAACAGTCAAAATACAACAAATTAAGAGATGTACAATTACAAAGAGCTAATCAATTACTTTTAGGCATGTTTTGTCCTATGAATAATCCTCCACAGAAAGGGTTTATCCCGCCCCCAATAGACTTTATTGTTTAGGTCACAGGACAACTAATGAAATCTCTACTAATAATTGAACCTTATATTTATATATAAAAATAATTCAAAGACACCCATTCAGTATCCTAATCTTTTAGTACACCATTACTCCTCTTAAAGTCTTACCTAAAATAACTACACTGTTGCATATCATAGAAAAAAGCAGGTTGTATCAGAAAACACAGTATTTTCTAGCCAATTCATATTATAAACCACCCATTTAAAATGTAAACACCAAAGTAAAATAATTTAAAGTAGATGTGAGATTGTCATACACTAAGATGATTTCAGGGCTGTAAATCCTCTCAGTTTAATGTGAATTGAGGCAATTCTGGAAAGACTCTTCAAGTATAACTCATGTAACTACGCCCTAGGACAAGCAGTGAAACGAGAGAACAATTTGTCTCCAGCAAATGTGTGTTCTTTATCCCATAAATGCCTGCAGCCCATTCCCTTAAGTCACCTTTCTTCTCACACAGTCCCTGCTGGACAGAATACACTGACACCACGCATCCTATAAGGCATCTCTGTCTGCAGATTATTAAGGTCCCACTTCTTTCCTCCTACTTTCAGCAGTCACAGAACAGAAACCTAGCACCTCTGGGAATCATATTATTCTTTCTTACCTTGACAATCGGCCAATAGCTTCAGAAATTATTTTATGGTAAGGAAGATGCATTTGACAAGTCAGCTGACAGACAGAGGGCAAGCCTTTGACCTCCACCTCAGCATGTCAGAAATCCAGAATGAAACGTCCTTGTGGGCAAAACTCACATGATCCAAGCGTGAATTTGTTCTATTCCATTCTCATTTTTCATTCTGTGAGAGCAATGTTTCCTGTGGGATGGATATATCCCAACTACCCACACAAAGAAGAATAAAGTAGAGATGCTAAAGGTAGGCTTCAAGAAGCCTTTGCTGCTAGGAACCTTCTGGGTGTGAAAACTTAACACAGACATCTATTCCACTGAGTAATACCTAGACTCTGCTGCCTGAAATACCTTTTTAAACCTAAATCAAGGCACACCTAAACCATAATGCAATTACCATGCTTGTCCTTTTGTATTTCCCATTAATTGTTGAACAGCACTTCTGTCTATCCCTAGTTTAAAATATTATTACAAAGCAGAAACAAGTTTATCGCCTAATTCCATCCATGCTGCATTCCTGTCATTACATACATTTCAAATTAGCACTTTAATACCTCATCTCACTTGCACTCACCTGGCACTGGCAGCAGGGTATGAAGAAGGAGAGGAAGAGAAAGAAAAAAGAAAGAAGAAAAAATAAAAAGGTGCAGTTGACCAAGTCATATTAGAGACATCTAACTCTCCATATGATAGCAAAACAGCATTTCATAGTCTGACTTTGAGTCTAATACTAAATAAACTTTAACTTCTGAAATTGACATTTTTACATGCAGTTTTCCTTGCACTTCTAGCAGACCCATATCTAACTACCTTTATTACCTGCTTGTTTTTTTTTTTTTCTCCCCATAAACAGTCATCTCTAAGAAAGTCAAGTGGTGTTCACTCACAGAAAGGAATTCAACAGCTCGCTGCAGTGGGCAATGCAGGGCTTCCTTACCAGATGGTTTTGCCAGAGCAGGTCCCAGTGACGTGACCTGCTGCAGAGCTGCTCCTCCTGTTTTACTACTCGGGTGAGGGACATAGAATATTCCTCCAGCAGAGTTCAGGATCCAAAGCTTAAACCATGTCTTTTATGTGTGTAGAAAGAAGGATCATATTCTAAGCCATCAGTCCTCAGAATGACACTGTATATGCATATCACGCCATTATTTGCAGTACATATAAAAGTATTTTTCATCCTCTGGAAAAGTTTTCCTTTCATGACCTAGTCCACCACAACTGCTATTTGTTGTAAAATCCTACACAGACTTACTTTTTGCCTAAACATATGCAGACACTTCAGGAAGTCCCTGGATTTACAAAGTTTTATTTGAAGCTGCCTTAATTACGGGAAGGTTTGGGGCTTTTTTTTTTTTAATTAAGAGTTGGAAGAAGCCAAGGACAAAATGATTAGTAGTCACAACATTAATCTTTTTGCTGTACCTAACAACTTTATTTACCATTTAAGACACAAACCCTTGTGGAACTGCTGTTCTGTTGAGCTGAAGTTGATATACTTGCTAGGAAGTTACTTCTTCCTCCTCTGTCCTCTGAGACATAACAGATGTGCTCTCAGGAAATTGAATCTGATAGGAAACACTCTCACCAACTTCAGTGAACTCTTACAAGGCTAAAATAGAAAAATAAGGTTCACAAGTGACAAAAGAACCCAACACATTTCACTTAAATACGAAGACTTCTCTGACATGCAAGAGAATTCCTACATCAGCAATGAGATTTAGAAAATACACTGTCAGTTAAGATTATCATTAACACTTAAGAAAAGTATATTTTAGCAATTTCCAGGACAGACCTTACATACACTGCTTTCATCACTGGAAAGGAATAACACCACTCATACAATACACATTAAACAGCAGACTCCAGCCCCTAACTTTCCAGCACAGTTGAGCAGCTTCATGCTACATTAGTCTGGTAATGCAAAAAGAACCCAGAAATAGAGACATTTTTAACCTGGACTGTCTGAGCCTCCAAGGAAATGAGGCTTAGGCAGTCCCACATCTGTTCACTTGTCACATTTAACTTCTTAACTTGCTGGCCAATTTCAACTAAATTTGATAAAGGGTTTGGAGACTCAAAAGTAATTAAGTTCCTGAAAATTCAACAAAAATTAGTAGCTGAGTACAAAAGAGACACCTACATAATCCTTGTACTGAAGGCAAAGGAGGTTTAACCAATCTATGATCCACCACCTAAATAATGGAATAAATACACTCAGTGTGTGTATACAGATATATATATTTGAGTATATATATGGTGTATGTATGTATATATACATTGCATATATTCAAAATCTAATTGGACATGGTCCTGGACAACCTGCTTGAGGAAAGGGGATGGACTAAATGATCTTTAAAAGGTCCCTCCCAGCTCAAACCATTCTATGATGTGAAAAGGTCCCATCCAACCTAAACAATCAGGTTAGGGTGGTGGGAACATGTGTGTGGCTTCAGAGAAATCACACCAAATGACACCAAACAAGGATGCCAGAAGAGAAATTCAGTGAGAAAAGGAATAGGGATTCTTTGGAAGGCAAAGGACAGAAATCCAAAGGCAACCAAGCTTTAGCCGTTATACTATTAATGATCCTTTTTCTTCAGTGACCTTCAGAACTTCACTGAAGACTTGTCACTCCACTGCTTATGTGCTATTAGCAGAATCATTTCAGAAACCATCTCTAGGGATACAAGTTACACAACTGTAATTACACTAGTGAAAAACATACTTTTGATAGCAAAGATCTTTCCTCTAACCTTTTACACTAGTGTGAATGTACTCACATTAGGAGCTGCATAGCATTTCCTTATTAAATTAATATGAATCTGTAGAGATGAGGCTTAAAAGCGAAATTTATTTTGACCTGTTATTTTGGTGGAAGAGATTTTTGGATCACAAATTTTGAAACAAATGCAAGGGAAAAAAAGAAACAAGATAATCAGCAAACTACAGCAAATAGAGAGTTTAGGGAGATGATCAAACACTTCCAACCTAACTGAATACTACAGAAGAATTTCTTGCAAGCAACAGAGAAAGAGTTGGTTCTGGGGGACCCAT
The DNA here is from genome assembly GCA_004320125.1 of Scolopax mira. NCBI lineage: Eukaryota > Metazoa > Chordata > Aves > Charadriiformes > Scolopacidae > Scolopax > Scolopax mira. The sequence goes on from BJBW01004001.1 coordinate 13,840, forward strand.
GGCTAGGTTATCCCCATCAGAAGACCACCATTATGGACACCTCTGGAACAAAGCATACACTCCTTTATGGGCAAGAACAGAAGGGAACTGAGAGGAAGACAAATGGCTTGGATCAGCTTACCAGCCAAGTTCATTAAACTGTTGAAAGGCTACTGTGACGTAATTTACACGGATTCAGCACTCCTTGCAGGAGCAACAGAAGTTGAAGGGTGCTGAATTTTAAAAATAGAAACAGAATGAAAAATCATGAAACTTTTATAAAGTCTTATAATTGGTAATCTCAACACCATTTTTAACAGTACTGTACTAAAACATAAACTGATATACACCATTTATCAAGATATTTAAGAAATACAAGTGAAAACCATATGGCGGAGCAAAAGAATACCATAGGTTATTAGAAGCAAAAAATACTTTTTAAAATGGGTCTTTTGAAATTGTAAAACTATAATTCTGATAGGCCAAAAAAATAAATCACATCCAAAAGGATTTAAGGAACCATCTGGAAAAAACACAAAAACTAATAATGCCACTTCTCAACTAAAACTTCTATCATACCAAAAGACTAACGTGACTAATGAGACACTAACCTTTGAGAAGATCTAGGTAAGTACAAAGCAGTAGGCCTTACACCAGACAAAGGAGGAGGAACTATTCTGAAAAATAGTATTAGTGACTAAACAGGCAAACAGGACATATTGTGAAAGTCTTAACAAAGCCATATCATGATTGACAAACCTTAAAAGAAAGTTCCACATGCAAGAAATGCAAATTAGAAATCCCATCAGGCACTATTAATAAAAAAAAACATCTTTCAGTGTCCTTCACAAATAGCTCTTAAAGACACAAAACTGCCACAGCATAAGAAAAATCCTTAGTTAGGTAACTTTATGAAAGACCCCAAAGAAAAACCCTAACCAAACAAAAAAACACCAAAGAAAAAGAAACGAGCAGCACTCAGTCTGAAAAGACACCACTCAACATTGCTGCATGGGAATCTCCTCCAATCCACTGTAGGCTGCTATCTATAGGCTATTCAGCAGCAGGGGCAGAGTAATCATGGCCTGGTATAAATTCACGGAGCAACCACATCTGGAATACTCTGGGCACTTCTGATTCCTCTCCTCACTAAAAGGATGGATATGGGGAAAGTTAGTGAGAAGGACAGGCAGCCCCTTCAAACACATAGAACGGATGAATCTGGGGAACCATTAAGACATTTGGACTCTTCAGTCCAGAAGATAACTGAGATATGACACTAATTTATAAGATAATTAATGGCATGAAAAAGGAGACAGAACAACTGTGCAGTGCATCTTCCAATTTAATAACCGAGGAACATTAAATGAAGCTAATATGTGGAAACTTTACAGAGGGCACTCACTGTGTGTTAGCCTATAAATTTCCTTGCTTAAGTACCTGCAACAGACCTGAGAAGTTCCAGATGTTTAAAAAGGAACTGGACATATTTTTTTTTGTACTGAAATTCCTCCAAACTATAGAAATTAAAACCCAGCACAGGCTCGGAGAGTATTCTGAGGGCATTGTCTAGTGACAATGAAAGTCACTATCCCATTGCCAACTGGAAACTTTGGCTTAAATTAGTGTACCCATTTGTGTATGGTACTGGCACATTTCATTGACCATCTTCAAAAACGCAAGATCCTTTAGTTTTGTTCTAACCTTCAACACCACATTCACCATATGCAGAAAAAGATTAAAAAAAACCACTTGTGCCCAACAAAGAGACAAAGAAAACTCGTCTTTTACATATGAATAATTCAGAAGACAGACCTACTGGTGATTATTTATATCCTCATATTTCCATGAAAATCTGTACGTTACACATAACTCTTTTAATAAGCTTCTATTACATAACCGAGCTGTGTGATCAACTTCAGAAAGCATCAAAATAACTAATCTCAGCTCTTTATATGCAAAGCAATGCTTTAACTATACTTCTCAGCCTTAACTTCCAGGATAGGTAGAGAAGAGTCAAAGTAGTAATGTATGTACAGCATCCCAAATTTGCACCTTTTCCTGTAACATACGCAGCACAGATATAATACCACAGAAACATAGCAACATAGACTTCTGTAGGCATCCTTAACATAAGCAAGTCAGTGACACAAATGAGCATATCTACATAGTTCTTCAGCTGTTCATAGACTGTGCACACAAATATTTGATTGCCAGGTATAAGTTGTGTACCCAACTTATACCTGTAGACTTCAAAATATATGCAATTACCCAAAAGATAGCTTCCAACTATGTTATTGGATTTGCGTATTATCTTGCGCCACAGAAAAAAAAACCACTTTAAAATCTTCATAAAATCTACATTAATGAAGTAGGGCAGTTAAATGAAAGTCCTATATGGTAAAGGAAACTGGAGGCACAAAGGGGACAGTGAAGCAGGGGAAAGCAAGATATGATCATATTATACATCCCCAATGATGTGAACAAATTATTTTGTTTGCACTTAATCTCGTTACACCCTCCTTCCCAAGCTCTGAATTTCATTTATCACTGTGTTGCTAAGCTGTCTGATGCACAGGCAATGCTTTCATATATTTTTGTGCAAGAACAATAAAAACTTGATCCTTACTAAGGCTTCTTGGAGGAAAAACAGCAAAACAGTAATTTATATTATTTTTATTTTCCATCAAATAGAAAGGGAATTTGTTTCACAGAAACAGAATATCCAAAGTTTCCCTTGGGGCAGGAGGGGGAATGTTACTAAAATGGAGACTAAGTGGTTGGTTTGCAACCTGTCATAATAGGTTAACCAAAGTTTGAAGTGTGAAAAGTTGACATAATACATATTTTACAAGATGAGAGAAACATTGAAAAGGCTTCAGAATTATCTTTCGGGGAGATACATATACTACTATTTTAAATAAACTTTTTAATTTTATTTTAATAGGAACCAGTTCTGAATCAAAACAATTATTTAAAGAACACAATCCAAAATCTACATGCAGAGCTGAATATCCATAACAGAACTCACACTTATTTCCCTTTTTAAAAGAGGTTAATAGTTCCTCTCCAATACAAAACAAGGACAGGAATACAATTTGAAGAGTAACTTGGACTCTCTGTATGGCAGTAGAAAAACAAAATCTTTGAAGAGCTGTCATTCCTATGAAAAAACAGCTATTGAAAACATGCCGAAAAATTAAGCCACGCTGTAAAGCTGTAGGAGAATGTGACTGTTCACTATCCTAAGATCTGTAGGATAATTGTTGAGTTCCACGGAAATAGTTGAGAAACTCCATATATTTTTATGGGATACCTTCGGAGACAGACCTCCAGAGAAAAATATAGAAAGGAATTACATTTAATATTGCAACAATGCCAACACGCCACTGTTACATTTAGTATGTTTAGGGAGGTCAGAATTTAAGCAAATTCCTAGGAAAACTACGAGTACTTCATTGTTAAGCAGTATTTGGTCTTACAGAGAGATAGGAGAACCATTCTCATAGCTATGCAACATAGACTTCTGTAGGCATCCTTAACATAATCAAGTCAACATAATCAGTGACACATATGAGCATATCTACAGAGTTCTTCAGCTGTTCATAGACTGTGCACACAAATATTTGATTACCAGGTTTAAGTTGTGTACCCAACTTACACCTGTAGACTTCAAAATATATGCAATTACCCAAAAGATAGCTTTCAAGTATGTTATTGGATTTGCGTATTGTCTTGCACGCAGAGCTTCATAGGCTTCTTGATTTTTAACTGCTAAATCTTTTGCCAGATTTTTTTAGCCCTTGGAACCACTACTCAGACACGGTCTTGTAACACCTTAGGATGGGTTGTGATGGCCCATAGCTACATATCTACCCCGTCCTAGAGATTGTATTTTTCTGCTTAGAAAATCAGCCCAAAAAACTCTGTCACAACACAGCTGGAAGAGATTTAGAGTCTTCCCATATTCTGAAAGCAGCCTACAGAACAAGAAACTTTGTGAAGATTTCAGTGCCACAAGGGAATGGCTACATCACCCCCAACTGTTCTTTCAGCTGCTGCCAGTGTGACACAGCAGGCATTGGACAGAGATGTAGCTGCATCCCTCATTCTCCTATTAGGAGAGGCATCACTTTACCCTTTGATTTGGCTTGAAAGAGAAGAAATTTAACCTCTCCTCTGCAGTGACAGCTGCTTCTTAATTTTTAAGCAACCACCAAGACACATGACAGCTCTCGGGAATGATGGAACTTATCAAAATGTTGAAACTTACACTACCAGTCTATAAGGCCACAGCACTTTCTAACAGGACACCTATGACGTCAAGATAACCGCTTTATCTTCACAGTTAATACTCGAATCCACACACCAAGGTATGAATTATTTCTCTGAGGCTGGAGCCACCATGGTTACTAACGTTACGCTGCAAAAACCGCTGCTGGTACAATGGAAAGAGGCATAAGAATCGGTCGGAGCAGTTTCAGCTGTCCTTTAAGAGTCTATGCTCCTCCAAGAGTCATTGCCAGATGTAAGTCTAACACAGCACTGACAACCACAAGCCCAAGTACACCGTAAACCAGGGTATAGCATAAAGGCACATCTGCTGTGGTTTAGGCCTGTTCAAAGTCGCTGAGGGACTAAGTGGGAAGAGAGTCTCAGCTGGCACACCAGCAGGCATACTGGCTATTCCTCATCCAAGCACAGCTCAAGAGACATCTCCATTCAAGCAAAGGCAAGTGGGTAGGTAGATAGGTGCACCCTGATGTGCACTATGATACACATACATACAATAAGTATCACAGAATCACATGGGGTTGGAAGGGACCTCTGGAGATCATCAAGTCCAACCCCCCTGCCAAAGTAGGTCCACCTAGAGCAGGTTGCACAGGAACGTGTCCAGGTGGGTTTTGAATGTCTCCAGAGAAAGAGACTCCACCACCTCTCTGGGCAGCCTGTTCCAGTGCTCTGCCACCCTCAAAGTAAAGAAGTTCCTCCTCATGTTTAGGTGAAACTTCTTATGTTCAAGACTGTGAATGCAGCAAGTGGTAACAGTGAAGCACAAAAAAACCCCAAAAGTATTAAACCCCCATACACACCAAGCCAGAGCTAACATGGGACTTTTTAATAGGCCTTTGAAAAATAGCCCACTGTAATAAGTGTATCCTGTTATTGTGATTTTGGTAACATTTTAGAAAATATTCTCTTCCGACATCAGTTTCATGCCTGTTAATTCATATTTACATTAATTTGTTTAAAAATGGTGTTGACACATGGCTTTTTGTGATGTTATGCTGTGTCAGTATATACTCAGTGTTAAATATACTCTCTGTCAGTCACATACTCCTTGTTAGTCACAAAGTAACACCCAAACAACTTTGAAGGAAAGATGGTCTGCTTGTTCTATCAGAACAAGGAACCCTTGATGAAAATACACAACTGAGCTTCATGCAGTGCAGCGCCAGCGCCAGATGCAGTTCACTGTGTCCTTATCTTTGTAGCTTCGGCTTCAAAAATGAGTTTTCAGTATACAAAAATGAGTTTCAGGAAATTCCTATATTGCTTCCTTTAACTAACTGCACCCTGTGGTTTAGGGCATACTGTTAATCACACAGAGCAGACCACATCGTTACGATGTGCAAATGGTAAGAATACTCAAGAAGATGCTTTAGGTCAATATGGATCCCTGTCAACAAAACCTGTGCGTATAGACAACATCTACTCAATTCAGACATGAGTAGATGCATGTGAAGATTTTACTGACATACAAAAACCAATTAAATTCTGACTTGCTTTGGAAGATAACCCCTTGCTTACATCACCACCTTTTTTTTAAAAAAAAAAAAAAAAAAGTTTAATTCTACCCATAGATCCACCAACTTTAACTTTTTCCTAAAAATAGCTAAGGCAGCACAGTAATTATGTGAGAAGTCATGAAGAAAAAAAGAAGAGTGAAAGAAAAAGAGGTATCATTTTGCAAAGAACTCCATGCAGAAACTCTTTTTGGACAAAAAAAAAAAAAAGCAATGGAAAACCGGTTTTGTCTGACATCAGTTTTTACTGACCTAATTCTCCTTAGAATACACTATTTTAAAAGGTAACTTATCATGTGCTCAGTTCTTCTCTCTTTTGATCTAATAATACACACAAGCAACAGTTTTTTGAAACTTTTACAGAAACACTGTCAGGTACTTAGTTCCTACTGAAGACAAAGTATGGAACTACACTAAAGAAACCAGCATGATAAGAGTTATATATGTCTTAACTTTGGGCAGGAATAAACAGCCACAGTAAAGAGGAAAGAACACAAAAGGATGGTGGCAAGCAAAGAACTCTTTCCAAATACAAAAGGATACAAGGCATACTTGACAACAGTCCACATCAAGCATTAAAACAGCTGAGTGCATTCTAAATTCTGGGTTGTTTGAGGGTTTTTGCCTATCACAAGTAATATTTCATTAATCTTGACATGATAAAAAGCTTCTCACTAAAGAACATGTAAAAGCCCCAGCACAGGTGACCTCACATACATTAAAATATATCATTAATTGTATAAAATGTTATAAAAACACGGAATATCACTTACCTATATTAATAGTTTAATGAAATTCCTTTAAATAAAGATTTTGACAATGCCATCTTGGCACACAAGGTCAAAAGATGCTTCAGTCAAGACATGAATTTCTCAAATCTCAAAAAAAACGATTACAGGAAGGGAAGGGAATTCTGTTAAGTTTAATGTGTCAATAAACAAAATGAACAGGCAACTATTCTTGTTCTAGTCAACTTACCTTCATATTCAGGCCTCACGTTCCACCAGGATGTGGTACACCCAAAAGAACTGGAGTAGTCCACATGGGAAGGCTTAGTCAATCTCTAGACTAGCGGTTAATTTAATTTATTTTAATGGTACCAATTTTTTTTTTCCCTGCACCCCAATGGATAATGCATGCCCTCAACTTCAGAGACTGCTGGTCTCTAGCACCAAGCCATCTCTTACCTATGGACTAGTCCCACAGTGGGACAAGAAAAAGAGGGATGCATATTCAGTAATCTGGGACATCGAAGTGCACAATAGATACAGCTTTCTCATTCTGCAGAAACAACCTTGAGTGGAACTCAACCACAACTCAGCAACAGTACAAGCTGATAGCAGAGGTTTCCCTTTGCAGCTTTTCTATGACATCTTACATAAGCAAATTATCTGGATTTTTCCAACCTCTTTTGTTATGTTCCAGACTTTGTCCCAGATAATGAAGAGCTAACGATGGAGCTGCCTTACTATTTCAGTCCTGCTCCTGAACAGCTGACTCGTGTGGAAATACAGACATTGGCTGCTATTACACAGCTAGGGTGAAATTACACCTTATAATTCAAATCATTGTCTTAAGAAAAAAAAAAATAAATCAATAGGCTAGGATATCTATTTCTATTTCACTGTCAAACTAACTAATCATTGAATATAACTCAGAAATCTAATTGCTTCTCACTATTAAAATAACTTTAATAAGAGCAGAAACCAAGATTTCTCACTATGCCACATACGGCATTAAAAGTAATAGCTGCAATGACAGAAGGGGAAGCCACACGATCAGCAGGACTTCTATGCAAACACACTGAACACACCTCAACTCTTCCCAGGGAAAAGCTCCTGAACAAGAGGAGGTATCGTTTCTCCTCAGAATTACATGCAAACATATAAAAGCGTTAATTTAAAAAAAATTACTTTCCAGTCCCAATTTATTGCTAAAATAATAGAACAATTTTGAAGTGTTACTATCTGTTACATGGAGTCAAAACTAGCTATCAAAACGAGCTTCTGTATTAAGCACTCAAATTAAGAGACACAGCAAAGCTTCACTACAATAATTGCCATGAAAAGGTAAATGAGACTAATATCAAAAAGAAGTAATGAGAATTATTTCCTGAAACAGGACCCTGCTCCTATGGTAAGGTTCCACAAGATGCTTGTGTGGTGAAAGAAGTAACTTCTCGTTCAGACTCATTCCTTCCCAATACAGTATGTGTTTGTGGTGTTTTTTTTTTTTTTTAAATGATTACTCCTCCAAAAGATTCCTTTTAAGGCTGTGAAAGTCTACAAGTCATTCAAACATACTTTATACATATGGACAGTTAGAAACCTCACAGCAGAGTAAAAATCAAATTTATGTTTATTTATTGATAACTGAGTAAGACTTCAATCAATATAGAGCAACAGGTATGAAACAATTCGCAGAGCCATTCGTTTCTCAATTGCAACAACTCACTCAATTCAAATGATTCAATCATCATTTTTCTAATTTTCAAATTTCTAATGCTCTGAAATGCTCAGTGTAAAGCTCAAAAACTCACGTCTTCTTATAACTTGATTTCAATTGCTTGCAAGAAGTAGTATTTTTCTCAGCTGCATTTTAACAGCTTTGATGTGCACAGCACACAAGAAAAACACAGTCGTGAAAAATGATTAAACAACACACTTGGACTCAGCATCTTAGTTCCTGTGAAAGCACTGAAAGGCATGAGAAATGAGAGATCTTAGAGAAAAGGCGTTAGTTTAGGATTATAATCACATACAGCAATACGACTCTGGTCATATTGTAACCATCTCCTGTCCCTGTCCCCCTCCTGGATTGTTTTTTGGGGTTTGGTTTGATTTTTTTTATGGAAAGAGAGATCATAAATCTCAAGGGTACTGGCTTGGCACCCTCCACACTGCCACAGAATGCCTCTGGCCCAATGCACCTCTAGTTGAGACACCACTAAACAGCACAGGGCAAGTGTCTAGCAGACATCAGAGCTGGAAGGTAAGTTCTTCATTTAACTGCTTTCTAGGGCAGTTTGTCTCCTACATCCCTGTGCACTGTAGGTGCACCCATAGGTGCTCAGGTTACACAAGTTCTTTTTTAACAAAAAAAATACTCTGCATTTTCTAATAGAAGACCAAACAAAAAACAAACAAACAAACAAACAAAAACCCCTTAAAAATAAAGACAGACACCTTAACTGGGAAGGAGGATACAACAAAGCAGAAACAACTCTTTCACAGCTGTGAAAGATACAGTGACCCAGTTGGCATCTCCTTTCTTACTTAATCAGAGACAACCTACAAGTTCAGGGCAGCAAGAATAAAAGGCCCAGTGCAGCTCTACTCACACCAACTACTCCTTCCCTCTACTCCGCAAAAAATGATGAAAAAAAACCCCAAGCAAGTAGAAGTAGCTCGTTTCCAAGGCACACAGACTGTTCTTTAGTGTGACCACCAAGAAAACAATTCCCAGATTCCAAAACATGAACATCACACCTTGGTGGGAAGACAAACCTAGTCTCCTATTCTATTACTCAAGGTGACCTAACGTTTGAAGACTGCAGCTAAAACCCATGTTCTTTAGGGTAGTAACCTGAACACTGTTGGGAGTTACTTGAATCAAAGTCATTTGGCTTATCCAACACCGAAGTCACATACAAACACAGCTCATTATTGTGGAAACCAGGTAGGTTTTCTTTGGCTCTGCAGTATCTCTTTTTTTTTTCCCCCCTCTGTATATCACAAAAGTTTAACTGAGTTACAGATGTCAGATCCCAAAAAACTGATGAGGAAACATTGTTTCATTCTGATAACTAACTTTGTACATACTATTTAATCCATCCTTTTGAATTCAAAAGTTGCTCTGTAATCTGTTAAATCATTACTAGATTCATCAGTTCAAAATGAAAAAATAAGAACACAGTAGATACAAATAAGAAATATATGGAAAGTGGTAAACACTAAATGTCAACATCTTGCTTTGCAGACATACTTACAACTCTTACTTATTTAACTAAATAGGATTTTCTATAGAAACATTTTTCCGTTCTCTACTGAGCTGTTTTTCCCTATTTAAAGGGAAAGACATAATTTTGGATAACGGATAAAGAATGTAGATACTAAATAATTTCAATTAAGTAGTCATTTTTCTATAACAAAGGAATATGACAATCATGTGGAAGCATACTTAAAATCTGCTGGTTTTAACATTTTTTTGTTTGTTGCTGCAGGGTCCAAAATCCCCAAATAATTATTGTAAAGGCCCACTGTATTCTAGTTGTATAAACACAAATAAGCCTAAGATAACACCCCAAGCACCAAGAGTAATGACAGAGGTGGAAGAGATAGCCTAGTCAGGCATGAAATTGATTTTATAATAGCAAATATCTGTTGCCTTCCATGTGCTAAGTAAATAATTCAAAAGAAGAGAGTAAAGATAATAAAAACAAAATCATTAACTGCTCCTACTAAATCAAATGAAAGAGAGAAACCTGTTCTCACATTGACCCTGAAACCTGTTTAATAGCTAATTAAAGCAATTACTCCAAGCATGACAAAGTCCTTAATCATCAACACCTTCAGATGCAAAGGAGATTTTTTTTGTACTTTCTTCAAAGATATTTGTATTTTATTTAAATGAGAAGTTAATGCCAGCAAAACTTTCACCCTGTTAGTCAATAAATTGTTAACCACTGACACAGTCCCCAACTTCATCTAGTCTGGTTTACAGAGGGCATTTGCACAGACTTTATCAGCTTTGACTACTCAGCAAAAGGAGTATTATAGTATTCAATAAATTCAGTGCTTTTATACCAAGATTCCTTTCAAGTGCTTGGAGGCATCCCTAAAATTTACTTTTTTCCTCACATTCAGAAACGAACTTGATAGCCAACAGAAATCCAGTATTATTGCAAAGCAACTTCAAAAATGACTCTGCTGGACACACACACAGAGCATCTGGAATTTTGCACTCCTTCACATCCCTTTCTCTTTTAAGCTTACCACAGATACTCTTCTCCTCTGCCCCAAAGCCACCTGCATTCCTTCCACGTGTAAGTTCCAGCCACAATGTTTTATTTTTAATAAAGCTTTATGTTCAATAACTAGTCATTATTAAAAGGCTATGAAAAGGTATCTATTTGCTGTTCCTAGTGCTCTGCTTTAATTAGGTTGCTGTTCTGAATACTGATTGTTGTCAAGTTACTAAATGTTTCTGCATTGTAGAAACAGTACACAGTACAATACCCTGAACTAATGGCTTCACCATTATGAATTGTTCAGCTTGACAGTTTATCCAGTCATAAATTAGATAACTAAAAGGTTAATGAAAAGCAAAGGCAAATTTATCAAACTTTACCTTGAGCTTTGCTATTTCTTCCCACACTTAAGCTCCAGAAAAACAAAGTATTCTTGTTTAGATCATAAAGAGATGGAAATACAGTATTTAAAACACAAAGGAAACTCACTCAGTCCTATTTAGGAAAAATTCAGAGCAATTATGAGTTGAAGCAGTTGGAAAAAATAACCACCCAATTTACCCCTCACCTACCATCCTCAGAGCTTTTCTTGCTGATGTGCTGCAAATATTTCAAAGGAAGCTACCGCTAAATCAGTTCTCCCTTTGCCTCTAACGTACAAGGGCTGAGGAGGATCTGTTTATCTCCCCAATAAAATAAATATGCTTTCACAGCCAAAGAAAACAGCACAGTTGGATCAACTCATGTTAAAAGCACCTTGCAGTAGATCTTTCATTGTGGTCCCTTAAAAGGGAAAGTTATAAAAAATAACTGCTGACTGAAAATAATGAAGAAATTCCCCCAATGTCGTTTGAATGGAGACTAGTTCCTGCCATATATTTGGACTCTGCATATGTTTTAATGCAGGCTTGTTGCATTTACTCTTAAAAAGAAACTTTTTTTCCAAGGTTCTCCTGGGGAAAAAAAGAGAAGAAAAAAATAACACTTTACAGATCTCCTTTCTGACCTGTTTCTCTACAACAGCAAGATGAGAGCTTGATAAATTTTTTCTGTAATCTTTCAAAATGACTCTACTATACCCTGAGGATGCTGCCCAAAACCTTAGACAGCTGCTGCCTTAATCCTCATTATAGAAGGGACAGAAGACTTCTACTCACACACACTCTCATCCAAATAAATGCGTCAGGAGGAGGAAGAGAGAAGGGAACCACTTTAAAAGTAAAGTAGCACGTGACAGTTTGTCAGAAAGACTAATTGTTGGAAGAATAATCAGTGAGCTGTGTCTTACTCTTGCTTATGTACTCATACACAAGACTCTTTCCAGTCACCAAATCTATTTTAAGAGGTAGACAGATAAGCCTCCTCTCCTGTAAGAAATAAGCAGTAGCATATGATGTACCTTGGACACACACAGACACCATCTTTACTGAGGTAAACACAAGACTGCTGAAACAAAGGTAAGAGAAGTCTTTACTCCTTTGCCATCTGTTTGCCATTTCATTTGTTCACTCTGAAAGAACCATAGTGTGGTCATAGCATGGAGCACAACAAAATACAAACAACTCAGAGATAAGCTTTAGTTTCCCTTTTCTGTAATACAAAGTGGAAAAATAAACCAAAGTTTTATGAGCCATCCAGGCCGGTCCTCCTCAAAGCCAAGCTCGTTAACCAGTACAACTGCAAAATTCACCATAATGGTTCCATAAATTGATACTTTGTATACTGAATACCTGCAAACATCTGAAATAAGTAAAAATTAAACTTTATGGTTTCAGTGCAATACAAATATGCCTCAAGTGTAAGTTTTAATTGCTGCATCAAAACTTTCAACACTCCCAGAAAGCCCCAGTCATTGCCATTGGGTCCAGATTTCTTTCTTCTCTTCTGCCGACGTTGTGAGGGCACACAGTCAACTGTTGTGCAAGACTCCCATGATAGTTTCTTCTAGACATACACCACCAGCAGGTATGACATGCCTTTCTAAACACACACAGATGCCATCTCCAGATGCCAATTCCAACTAGAATTAACATTTTCAGTCAACGTTTTTCAGAAACCATAGATCTTGTTATACCTACTCCTTTACCTTACAGTCATCTATGCTATTCTCTGGAATAGCACATCTGTTTCCAATGCCAGTGTGAAAAGAGTTTAAAAAAGAAAAATGCTTTGAAGAAAAATTGGTTGTACTTCAGAAGTGCTAGTTGAGCTGCCAGAAAAGGTTGTGATACCATATATAAAGGCACTATATCTACTTTTGTTTCATATAGGATGGAAAATGTCCTGTTGTATTGACTTGGACAAAATTCTGCTTACTACACGCTGGATTCAAATATTTGTATGTATCCTGAAGCATTTATACAACATAGTGCTCACTTACAAAAAGTTAAAAACTGGCCCTTAGATTCACTGTGAAGCACCTAAGCCACCTCCTGTGTGAACTAAAGTGATCAGGGCTGCAAGAAGAGATCACATTTGGCATGCCCAGTAATACACATAAACTTGAAATCTTTCTGCTGCTTTCATACTTTCTGAGCTTTCTGCATTTTTCTATCTCTTCAAACATAGCTCTCAGGGGAAAACCATACACCTGAGCTAAGAAAAAAGCACAGGCACCAGTCTGATCAAGATACACCTATACACTTAACGTATTCACCAGTCCCGAGGCTGGGCTTCTTCAAAGCCATCTACCAAAGGAAAGAGATGGAGACTCCTTGAAGCACCTGGAGTGCACAGAACCTGAGCCTGCAGGGTCAGCTACAGAAGACATTCAGAATAGCTCCATGAAATGGTAACCATGCCTCCAGTTACTGGCCTCATAAACTGTACCAGATTACAGATTTTCCCCAGCTTCCTCTCCAAATATGTTTACAGATACATAGAGGCAAGCCCCCAAGGCTCATTCAGCCATCAACTGACATCTCCAGCAGGAGGCAAGAATGAAACATCAGGACACACTGAAAGGGATCACATTTTGGCAGAACAGCAACATTCTTTATTGCAAATGTACTTGTCAAAAGTTTCTGTAACAAACACCTTTAACTGGCAACTAACTCCTGTAGCTTTCTCCCCTACCTTTAAGATGGCGATGGGGTGGCTACACTTAATTCAGCACAAGATCTAATTAGGGGAATTGAAATCTGCAGAGAAGTGGAAATTTTCCTCTGAAAAAACATTAAATACTTTTTTTTTAAAAAATCAACTACCATTTTTCTCTATTACAATCACCTATTCCTAATGTATCCTCATTGGCCTTTGCTAGAAAAATATATTTGAAATGCAAGGAAATATTTTGTTGGTTTAACTGCTAATAAACAAAATGACAAAACCTATTCTATTCACTTGTGACAAAGCAGTCTACCAACACAATTTAACTTAATAAGATCTTTCAGCAACACCCCACCCCCCCCAAAAGCCATCCAAACCACAAATCTGAAAATCTGATTAACACCCTCAGAAACATGCCTTTTTAGCAGATCATTTCCTCCCCACAGAATCAGAACCAGGAGAAAGAAATACCATTCCTCAAGTCCCCCGCACTAGCCCTTCCCAGTGAAGGGTCACCTCATGTGCATTTTCAAACTCTTGAAATTTAACAGCTAGAAGAGGGTTAACGTGGGAACCATACCTGAACTGCAAGTTGTTACTATCTGTTCTAGCAAATTTTATGGCTTTTGGATAAACAGGCAGTTAATGCTGTGAAATGACATGATTAAAGCTTAGTTCTTACTTGCAGATTTTATCCTGTTCATCTATTAAGCAAATACCTCTGGAACAGACCTGCAAGCTTTTTCAGGTACTTCAGTCTAGCCCCATGACATGACAACAGCAGTCCAGACATGAACAAAAGTCTTAAAAATAAAAAAATATACAAAGCATATCTCTTGTGTTTCAATCACTCTGTTCGATCAGGCATAGCATTTTAAATCTCTGGTGCTGATGAATTTACACTCTGGAGAATTCCCATGAAGCAAAGGGGATGTGTACCACTGTCAGTCTTCTCATACAACCAATGGGAAGTTTCAAACTATGGCACTTGCAGGTAATCAGGCTGTTCATTTCTTCAAAACACCATCCCTTGTTGCTCAAGAAACAGGAGTCAGTCATAATTCTCACACTGAAGAACACCTCAGTGGGTCTAGAGTCATAAAATCATTTAGATTGGAAAAGAACCTTAAGATCATCAAGTCCAATTGTAAATTAACAGTGCCACACTCCCAAGTGTCTTTTAAATACCTCCAGGGATAGTGATTCAACCACTTCCCTGGGCAGCCTGTTCCAATGATTGACAACCCTTCCAGTGAAAAAATTTTTCCATATGTCCGTTCTAAACCTCACCTGGTGCAACTCAAGGCTGTTTCCTCTTGTCCTGTTGCCTGTTACTTGGAAGAAGAGTCTGAGCCCTACCTCACTACAACCTCCTTTCAGGTAGTTGTAGACAGTGATGTTATGGAAATTACATATGCCCACCACCATAACAGGGTTTGACTCTAGGTTTCTGCTTAATCAATAAGCTGAAAAGAGATTCTTCTATAAAGTCCTTTTTATGACTAGTGCTACAGCTCAACCTGGATGCCTCCAAAGGGGAACCTCAAACAAAGAAATCACGGGGCAATTATACCCTTACAATCTAAATTCCCCACCTCTCGTGCAACAGTTTGTACCAGTAGTAATATTAGGGTCTGGGTCCTTCCCATTCTTCATTAGGTCCTCTCATTGTCTCTAGGCAGTCTATTTCTTATCTATTAGGTTGCAGCTTCTGTTAATGAATGTAGCTTCCTTATCTTTGGGCTTGGACCTTGGGCCTTCTTTTATTGATTAAGTGAAAGTTCAACATACTTAGGTGAAAGTTCACAGCTTGCAGCCTAAGGCTTCAGCAATTTTAGCTACTAATGCTAACAAAAAAGTTCTATATAAATAGTATACCAAATTGTACAAAAACGATAAGGTCTCCCCTCAGCCCCCTTTTCTCCAGACTAAACCATCCCAGTTCCCTCAGCCCTACCTCATAGAACTTGTTCCCCAGACCCCTCACCAGCCTTGCTGTTCTTTGGACATGCTCCAGCAATTGATACAGGGGATACTTCAGCCACTGGACATGGGAAAAGCAATACAACAAACAAAGGGCTACGTTCCTCTGCAATAAGAGCAGGTAAATAAGACATCAGCGCAGAAAATATATCAACAGGACAATTCACTGAGTGATGTGAGAGCAACAGAAGTCTCTTCTGACAGTTTGAATGCAGATGCATGCATTGATGGAACAGGCCAAACAAGCAGCATGGATATAGCTTCTTTTAATAGTTTGCTAGGGTAAGGTTGTATTTTGCTAGAGGCAAAAATAACTGAAGAGAAAGAATTAAAAATAAATAGGCCAGAACAAAGCATATTTTCAATTTCAGTTGCAAAACCAATGTAGCAACAATTTTCTCTTCTTTTAGTATGAAAAATAATGCTGGCAAACTGCAACAGCATCAACTTAAAACAAAGCATGAACACCAAAGAGGTTTTGGTTCTTGCTTTTTTCATTACTTCAAAAGAAAACTGTTTGCTATACTGAGAAAGTATTTTTACATGTAGCGAATGGAAAATACAAAAACAATATGTAAATCTAATATGCTCAATCTCTGTATTTGAGTTTCCCCTGAAATAAAACAAATTAATCTTTACTACTGTTTGCACACTTGAAATAGTCTCAAAAATAGGGCTCATGCTTGCTTCATTTGCTTTCAGTCACCAGGATTTTCTTCACGGGTAGTTTAATGTTTGTTCCATCCTGAACCCAGCCCCTCATTTACTAGAGACCACTTCTCCAAACTACCAACCCCCTGAAATTCTGAAACCATCTCTTCAGCATCACAGCAGATGCTCTCAACCCTTTCACAAAGATCCATATCATTAACACTCTAACTACTGCTGTCTTCAAACAGATGAGCCTCAGGACTAGGCAGTGATTCCCAGTGAAAGTGGAAGGCTGGAAGCTGTGCTGGAATACAGCTGGCAAACCAATTTTGGACCTGACTTGCATTTCTCTCCTCTAAGCCATTCTTACCATGTTTACCTTGGGAATATCCTATTTCAAGAGCTTACTACATCTCACATGAATGGCATCAAATGTTTGTTTTCACACCTTCACCAAAATTTAGTAAGGAAAAGTCAGGAGACTCAATCCCATCTCCAAAATGAACTCCGTTCCGTCTCTTACCTTCAAAGAGGAAACATTACCTTATTCAGAATGGCAACATTCCAACAGATTCATCTGTTACCTGGGTTTTCATTAGGTTTACTAAAGCACTTAGATTCCCACAGCTGATCCTACCCACTTTTTAAAATTTGATTTCTGAATTACCAAGACAACTGGAGGGCTGATAGGGTCGCTCTGACTTCATAACATTAAACACACAAGCCTAAAGACATAAAAGTTAAGTTACGGGTGCTGTTCAGACAATAATATTCAAAAGGTTTTAAGCACATAGCACATGACATTAGCACATGTAGAAGAGGATCCAAACAGGTATAATTTTAAAGAAACACAGCTACTGAGTATAGCCTTCGTTCATACACTAGAAAAGTTAAGTGTTGCAAAAGCTATTTTAGCTGTTTGAATTTTAAATTGGTTTGTTGTTTGAGTAGTACTTTCCCAAAACCATGTAATACTTAGTTTTACTTCAGTTGATCTTCAGGTCATTTAAATCCGAAACTGTGGAAAATAAATACATATGTAACTCTTAGTCTCAGCAAAAGCCATTAAAGTGACTAACCAACCACATTTGGAAGTCTGAGACTCGGTGTCTCCGATTCCCAAGTCCCTGACTACAAAATGGTGACAATTTTTCCCTGCTACTTCCCATTGTATGAGGGCAAACTCATAAGATGATCACAGAGCATCTAAGCAACTACACTGGCTTAATTTTTTATATTTCCTTTTATAGATTTGAATACTTTTAAAATGTTTGGGCTTCCTCTAGCAGTACGTTGTCACGCAATGCCAGATATGTATTTACACACCTTTCTTTCTAAAAGCATTGCTCTTAATGCTGGCAAAAGTGCAACAGAAACAACAGTAATCAATTTGATTTGGCCTTATGAAACAAGTGCCATTTTGATAAATGATCCTAATTAAGTTGATATTTCAGGTAGAAAGCGTATTGAGTTAATGTGTTGGCACCTCTCGAGTTATAGTCAGACAAGTACAGATGCTGCAATAAAGTAGCAGTAGTACATTAACAACGTTCAAGTCACTCAGTTTGCATTCACAGAGTGTGATCAAAGCCAAACAACTCAGCAACTGAAAGAAAATGCTGATTTTAAGTTTTAATTATTCAGCAACATACATAAGTAGTAGCTCCAGGAAGTTTCAAAGCTATAGGTCATTCCTTGATGATCCCTCTCCAGCATGGAAGTGATTAATTAGTCTAGTGGCAGCACAGTACTTAGGGCAGAGAGTCACGTTTGTTTAGAAAACCTTGCTCAAACAGCAAAGGAAAAAAAAATGTGTTTGTTCTCTTTTACATAAATCTAATTACAGAACGTCCTGTTAAGGCTAAGAGACACCATACATTTACATAAATCTAATTACAAGATGTCTTGTTAAGGCTAAAAGACATCATAGGCTTATGCAGTGCTTTCTTATGCCTTGGAAGTCTTTGATACGTGGCACATGGTGGGCAACTACAAGCTTGTTTTCCATTTAGCAATGGTAGGTAGGTAAGATAACACGCCAGTCATCTGCTCTGAAGCCAAAGAAGTCTTATATTTTTTCCACTGAAAAATAATATATTATATAGTCTTATATTATATTATTATTATATTATATAATTCTTATATTTTTTTCCAGCAGGTCGAGGGAGGTCATCCTGCCCCTCTAACTCTGCTCTGGTGAGGCCCCATCTGGAGCACTGTGTCCAGTTCTGGGATCCCCAGTTCAAGGACAGGGAACTGCTGGAGAGGGTACAGCAAAGGACCACAAAAATGATTGAGGGCCTGGAGCACCTCTTCTATGAGGAAAGGCTGAGGGACTTGGGTCTTTTTAGTCTAAGAGAAGACTTAGGGGGGATCTGATCAATGCTTACAAATACTTTAAGGGAGGGTGTCAGGAGGATGAGGCTGGTCTTTACTCAGTGGTGCCCAGTGACAGGACAAGAGGAAATGGGCACAAACGTGAGTATAAGAAGTTCCACCTAAACATGAGGAGGATCTTCTTTACTGTGAGAGTGGTGGAGCACTGGAACAGGCTGCCCAGAGAGGTGGTGGAGTCTCCTTCTCTGGAGACATTCAAAACTTGCTTGGACAAGTTCCTGTGCAACGTGCTCTAGGTAGACCTGCTCCAGTGGGGGGGTTGGACTTTATGATCCCCAGACACCACAGGGTGACATGCCACTTCTAGAATCAACCAGGAGCCCCAGCCTGCTGGGCTGGGCAGTGAGCAGCAACCGAACTCGAAGGCTCCTTCCCACCCTCAATGCGCATTCTGCTTGGAAAGGTTTCCAGAAGCAGAAGAGGTTTCCAGAAGACTGAAAGGGACTTCGTTTGGCCTGCTAAAAACAAGGGCGCATTGAAAATAATTTATCATATTTCTTGTATCCAATTACCCATCTCCTCAGGGGTTATTGCAAACAGCAAAACAGCAGAGAGAACTGGCTTATTGTATTTTCTTCAGATCCACAAAAAACCCCTTCCCTCTGGAGAATAGAAAAACAACCTGTTCTGGATATCTACCTATCAAAAAATCAAAGTATTCTCCGCAAGGTGTTTACCCCACAGAAAATCTCGACGTTAGATCAGTTTACTTTCACATTGTAGACCACAAGGCAGGGATCAGTCACCAGGGTTTTAACATCTTTCACTCTGACACATCAACTAAGCCGGTCTAGAAATGGATGTACCACTGGCATGACAACAGAAGAACATGACTTCAGGCAGCCGTGCTGCTGTCAGGTCCAGATAACTCAAAAAAAAATTGAAATTGCACACCACAGAAAAATACATGCTTCTATACCATAATGAGAACAGCCACATAAAGAGCAGAAACAAGGGAAAAATAACAATAAATTGAATGTGACGGTAAAATACTTTTCTTTGGTCACAACACAATGGAATATTGAGGCATTGTTCTAGAAAACAAGGCAAATTATATAGCTACTTTCTTGATGAAACTATGTAATTAATAGCATTGCCAGTCTTAATGGTTCCAAAAATTATTTACATCCACAACTTAATTACAAAAGCACCAAGAAAATGTCACTATTAAGTAGGCATATAAAGACATAGTTAGTTTGCTCAATTTTCCCTGTAACTATGTTTTCTAAGAAACTTTAGCCACCAAAAAAAAAAAATTTCTAAAGCAATCAGGACATGAGGCATGAAGAAAAGCACATGTACTGTTACATTTATCACAAGATGAAAAAGACATGTAAGAAGTGTGGATGTATTGATTATTATTCCCAGCAATACAGCATAAAAACAGCCAGTTCATCCACTTGGTGCAGAACTTAAAAGTATCCTCCAACTATGAAGCATCTTCCTTGCAGATACTAGTATCTTCTGATGACTCCACTTAGGTTTGGACACCTCTATCAGGATTTCAACAACAGAAGCAAGTCAAAATATACAACTCCACAGTGGTCCATAACCTCCCTCACTCACTAAAAAAAACCCAACAAAGCAAACAAAAAACCCCTCCTGTTTGACTTGTCATTTTGCATGTTTACCACGAATACAAATGCCAGGCAGGCACTGAAAGTCTATGAAATCGCTCGTAGTGTTTCTTCAGGATTTTTTTAAATTTCAAATTTCAAAAAGAAATTAGGTTTTCCTTTTCTGCAAATGTTGACAAAAAATCAGGATATCTAACACAACCATAACATCTTGCTAGATAGACATGGAATACTAGGAGTCAAATGTATCTCCTTCCTCACAACAATTGTTCCAATGTGGATAGACCTCGTAAGGCAGTCCAATAAGTCTTAATGCTTTAAGATCATTAAGCACTAGTACGAGAGCCAAAGAGATTGACTCATGTGCAAGAACATAGGTAGTCCTACCAAATGACAAAGTGCTCTGTACACCCCTGTCCACTCTTCAGAGCTCTGTTATCTTGCTATCAGATAGGGAACTACAAAGGAAAACGACAATAAATGAAGCTTCATCAGCACAAAGCACTGCAGGTAGTACCAGATGAAGTTACCTATGTTGCTGCTATAGTAATGATAGATACAAGGATTTCCAAG
Organism: Scolopax mira; assembly: GCA_004320125.1. NCBI lineage: Eukaryota > Metazoa > Chordata > Aves > Charadriiformes > Scolopacidae > Scolopax > Scolopax mira. The sequence goes on from BJBW01004001.1 coordinate 34,827, forward strand.
TGTCTCATTTACGAAGATGGCTCAACTTCTGGAACATCTGCCTGTCAACATCTGGAATCTCTCACAATTTTTTTTTTTAAAGTTGTGTCTTTCTATCTTAGCTGTGAGAAAAGAATACTTTGAGATAACTGATGTTTTCTATTCATTGAGGATATTTCTTTGTGCTTTCCTTAGAGGGACTGATCACAGAATCACAGAGTCATCTAGGTTGGAAGGGACATTTTAAATTCATCTAGTCCAACCAATTAAAAAAAAAACAAACAACCAACCACAAACAAAAAAACCCCGCACCAGAAAAAAAACAACACCAACCCAACACTAATCCATATCCCTGAGCACCATGTCAACTCATCTCTTGAACACCTCCAGGGATGGTACCTCAACCACCTCCCTGGGCAGCTCATTCCAATGCCTGACAATCCTTTCAGTAAAGGAATATTTCCTAATATCTAACCTGAACCTCCCCTGGCACAACTTGAAGCCATTACCCCTTGTCCTGTCATCTGTGACCTGGGAGACCAACCCCCACCTCTCTACAGCCTCCTTTCAGGTAGTTGTAGAGAGCGATAAGGTCTCTCCTCAGCCTCCTCTTCCCCAGACTGAACAAGCCCAGCTCCCTCAGCCTCTCCTCATAAGGCTTGAGCTCCAAAAAAAAATTATTAGGACTAGTTTTATCATGTAGGTGATATTCACCTGGTGATCCACTGCTTTCAAACAATAAAGTATTGTTCCCATCAGTATTTGACATTAGTGTAACGGATCCTGGCTATACAGTTGCTTCCTGCAAGAAGGAACACCTAAATACTAGGTTCTTCCAGTGGTAATGACACCTCTGCTGATGCAGAGGATTAAAGAATTATCACCACCAACCACAGCACACAGCTAGTAGTGTCTGCAAACACAACTTGAGAACACAATGTAGAAGCTGACCTGGACACTGTACCAACTCTACCAACCACTTTTACAAGAAGAGGTTTCTAAGTGTTCTGAAGATAAACATTTTCACTTTTTCCCAAACCAGCATTTACACATGCACTCGACACACAACTTTGCCTGCCCCTGATGCAGAAACAGTGCCAGTTTGCAGTGCTGGAGTGGTAGCCTGCAGAAGGGAGGCAAGAGTGGCTCGTCCCTGCTCAATACCAGGGATGTTTTACTGACACAGTTGCCCTGAGTTCTGCAGGCACTGGATGGCTAAAATCTCAGATGCATACTGTTTTCCCCAAAACAAGCAATCCACCTTAGTCTTAGAATCTCTTCTTGTGAACTATGAGAAAAGACAGGTGCTGACAGCTAGCTCTGAACTTTCCTGTCTTCACTGAGAAGGACCAAGACACCCATAGAGTCTAAAAGAGGAAACACATTAAGGCAGAACACGCAGCTTTCTATATCTCTCTGTAAAGGAGTTAAAACAGTGTCTAAGAGAAGCATTGAGCAGTCTGATACTTTGATTTGGTGACAACTGGCTAAAGTATTTTTAGAGAGAGGAAGGGAATACATCTTATGTTCTCAAAAATTAAAAAAAATAAAAAAAAAAAGAAAAAATTTAAAATAATATTAAAGAGTCCTCACGTTATTGTAGCAGCAAAGCTATTGAAGACTAAAGGAGAAGACACTACCATGACAAAAAGATACATCTGTCTTCAGGTGGTCCTGTAAGAGGGCACCCCTCAATGTCAGCTTGGCCCAGAAGCAGCTGTTCCATTTCCAGTCTTGCACACATCCACATATAGCAAAGTGCAATTCATAAGGGAAATGAATAAAACAATTCTTTATTGTGCATTACAAAAATAAAAATTACCAAGGCCATAAAAATACAGGAAGAGAATTTGAGATTTGGAATCTCAAAGAAAAAAGTTTTCCATATCACAGTTACTTCCAACTTAACCATGGATAAATCTATCTTAACTATTCCTTCACAGACACTGTATCTATAAAAGAGACAGAGTTCAATACCAATAACATTGGATGCTTAAGCAGCAATCCACTATTTAGTTCAGTAATTTTATATTCTGTTCAATCACTTTTCAATAGAAAGAGCACATTTGCAATAAGTGCTGCTCAGAACAGTTTCTAAATGTTCTTTACAAACTTTCTTTTGAATTTTTTTTCCCACCATAGATTGCTGAATAGTCCTGCATTAGTGACTCAGAAGCAAGGATGCACAACAGTTGCAATTCATTTTACTGCACCATCTTGTGGTTAATAGCAGCAGCCACACAGAGAATGAAGCAGAATGCCAAATGTTGACAAGACTTCTGCTCTGCCCGACACTTTCAGGAATAAAACTAAATCTTTTAAAGCATGTCGTGGAAAGCTATCAGTCTCATTCTCTCAGGTTCCAACAGAGGGTGGAAAAAACTGCCCTTTCTCAGATATTGGACATTTATTTAGTTATGCATCGAGTTTTAAGTGTCCACAATCATCTAGGCTGGCCATCTTGCTCAACTCAGCATTTTACCTTCTCTTCGATCATGTCATACTCCCTACTGGCAGCTGTACATTACAAATATACAAACTAAACCCACACCTGACCAAGTTCAGGTGTACAGTGTCAGAACCTGGACCAAGGGGCATGTGGCATTGCAAAGGGGTGAACCACCTCACACAGAAACTCGGGTCTGAGCCACCAAAGCACTGGTCCTAGTTTAAGAAACTTAATGCACAGTGGTTCCTTGAATATTCACTTCAGAGAAAACTGCAGGACGTTTGCAAATAACCACAGACCCTGGCTAAAACTGAATATAGCAATTATACTCCCTCCTAGAAACTCTTGTGGATGTAGAGAAGTCAAAGACAATTTTCATACCACCAGCATGAAAAAAACTGTCCAGCATTTTTTATGATTTTCCAGTATTCCTAGGCCAGACTGAAAAAACACAAGTAACCATTACTCTTAATGCTGTATTTATAAATGTCTTAATGCTGCTTTTGAAATCAAGTGGGTTTAGTTAAAAAGAAAGCTATCTTTCAATATAGGGCAGTCACGGAGATGAAAACCAGTAAACACTTCACTAGATCAGTAGATACATTCTTACAAAGTGAAGCTTTGGGTGACTATTAATAAATATGCAAATAGTTAACATTTGGAAGGCATTTAGATTTTTCAGTAAAATGACAAAAAGCTGCACAGAAAATAATATTTTTCAACAAAATAATTTTTTCAAATTTTACAAAATATCAATAAAGTATTAAGATCCCATGAGAGCTATTAGCTTATTCCAACTAGTGAATTTAAAACATTCTCATCTCCTCGAAAACCATTAGCCACCAAAATATTTATGCACAAGCTGTTATAAAAGCCATTTTACTAAAACTAGATAATTTTTCTGTTCAACAGTGACAAATGAAGCAGATACTGGTATAAATGAAGAAAAGTGCTTAAAAGATCACTAAAGGGAAACGGAGGGAACAACCTTGCTATTGATGATACAAATGAAGACCCCTTAATAGGCTAAGTTTTAAATGGCATAGTTATTCATAAAAAGTTACTAACACACTAAATCTGTATAGATAACTTTAAGTGTTCTAATGCTGATTCAGTAACACTTAGAGCTGTCAATGCAATTACGAGCTGTTAAGCTTGAATAATGAGCTCTCATTTAGGCAACAAGTACAAATGAAAGAAAAATGTTCAATCTTAAACTGGGCAGATTTTTCCTCCTTAAACGCACCAGCTAATTAACAAATATTGTTTCAACATGGCATTGTTGCTCCACAAAAATTGCAATACCTCTCCTTAGTCTACATATCTCCCAATCAACTTTTATCCCGTAGGCTCACTGCCTGCAATTACTTTACCTACAATATTCAAATCACTAAACTGAAACCTTTCATTACTCTATTGTGTTCCTGCTCTGCACAAGATGAAGAGCATAGAACTTGCTCAGAAACACTTGAATTCCCATTTCAGCTGTAAATATCAAAAGCACCAGTACGAGGTACTGCCCAGACCATTATCAAAGGCATATTAGCACCTCTCTGTGAGAGCAGTATATATATCCTGACAGACAGTTAAGGGAAAAATTACCATAACTACTCCATGACTGGCTAAATTTGTTTCATAAAACAAGTCTGTGTCTTTGGTACTTCTTCCTAGAGTTTATATCAGTATCCTTGGTATTGTATTAAAATGCTTGTATTGCCCAATCTGCAAAAAGCCAAGGTGAATAAATACAAATCTAAAATTTATTTATAATATTTTTTATAACTAACTCATCTAAAATTATACTTAAATTTATTAAAACTTATAGTAGAAGCTAACCTAACTAAAATCTGTTCTGGAAAGCTTAACCAATGTATTAAAAAGCACTACATATGAACACATGTCAATACATACACCAGTGCATGATATATATGGAACTATAAATTCCTGAAGTAGTAACCCAGTTTTGCCAGTAGCATCCTCTTCTGAGGGATAGAGGCAGATTTTTTGTCGTTTATTTTGTTCAAGTAGTTCACTCATTGCCATAGCTAAGGATCTGACTGGGAACTGAAGAGGCACAAAAGCTTTGTGCCCTTTGACGTGAAGAATGGAATATCCCAATGTGGACAAGACAATACACACACACACATTCCACGTGCAGCAGTATGAAAATACGTCTGATGAAAAACAGTGAAACTTCTATAGTGTAGTTTTAAGGAGACTTCTGTAAGATAAGGTAAAGGCAATAGAGGAAAAAAACTGCAGATTCTTAGTGTAGTACTAGCAGAAATGTTATAGATATCATACAAGAAAACAAGGAATTGTGAAAAATATTTTTAAAAAGTAAAAGGAATTACTAAGCACAAAAACATCAGAGAAGAGTAAAAGGTTATTTTCTGAAGTTTAACACTATTTTCAGAAACACAAGCAGTTTAATATGAGACAAAAAATGAATAGACAGGTTTAAGTAGGATGAATGCATACGTGACAGACCCTAAAAAGATGGATAGAAATGCACTCCTCTTTCTACTTGTTAACTTTTTCTACAAAGGTAAATAAATGAAGGCCTGGTTTCATTCACTAATAAAAGGCATATGTACAATTTTACATCTTAACGTGTTTCTATTTAGGTTTACACCACCATTTAGCTTTGATGAGCACTGCATGTATTTCACATCCAAGTGAACAGCACAGTTAGTAAGACAAAGTAATTTTACAGTAGCTTCTCAATTTAATCAATCCATATTAGGTTCCAAAACAGACGTAAAGAGATTTGTTACTTCAACTGCTATGTCTGAAATACCATTAAAGCCTCGTTTGCTGAAAAGCACTCTAAGACACACTCTGATGGACACACAATTAAGTAAATTGGACTTTCATAATAATAAAATAATTCCAAACTTTAAGAAATGCATTCAGAAAAAAACTCCGAGAAAAATCAAACCTTGCGCAAGCATTTTCAATGAAACATGAAAAAAATCATCTGAACATCAGTTCACTTGCGTCAACTAAAAGCCTGTTCAATCAAGTAAGTGTCAATATTATGGACCTTCCTGGCTTGCTCTTGTCAGCATTTTGTAAATAACCTTTGAACAATCTCGTGGTTTCGGCCATGTTGGCCAATGACAAGACAACAGATGCTCTCTCCCACCTCTCACTCCAAGGAGAGCAAGAAGAGAGAAAAAGAGATTTATGAGCTTAGGAAAAACCTAAACTGCTTTCATGAAATATTAATAATAAAATAAAAAGGAAATAATTAAATAGATGAAATGTATACTAAACTGCATCAACCTCCCAGGGAGGTGTCGCCAGCAGGCACTGAGGAAAGCTCCAGAGTGGTCTCAGTGACAAACAGGAACTGGATTCTGGAACACTCTGATTAGGATCAGAAATACACAGACAGGATCCTCCTCAGGCATCAGCCACCAAAGAAAGCAAGCTACTGAAGAAGGCCAGCCATTGAAGAGAAGCCAACCTGCCCCTCTGCTCCCTCAGCTTTCATACTGACCCTGGCAGGTGGATGGAAGACCCCATTGGTCAGTTTGGGTCACATGACCCACCCACCCCTCCCCACAGGTGCAGGCCCTCCAGGGGGTAACCAACCCCATCAGCTGACCCTGGTTGCCACGGCAACGAGTGAAAGCCACAGCCTCTCCCACCCAACAGAGTTGGCCCCGCTGCACCCCAAACCAGGACATACACTTTGACTTAGTCTTCCAGGATCTGGCCTAGGATGAAGAACCTTTGGAAACATCTTAGGAGAAGGCGGCAGAGGGGGAGGATGGAGGAACCAGTCATCCAGCAAATGCATTGGAACAATTTTACCTCATGGCTCTTCCCTTCATTGCCCATATCAGTTTGGATTTATTATTTTTTGCTCTTTTTATAAATCACAGAATCATAGAATGGTTTAGGTTGGAAGGGACCTTAAAGATCATTGAGTTCCAACTCCCCTGCCATGGGCAGGGACACCTCCTACTAGTCCAGGTTGCTCAAAGCCCCATCCCTTGAACACCTCCAGGGATGGGGCATCCCCAGCTTCTCGGGGCAACTTGTTCCAGTGTCTCTTCACCCTCACAGTAAAGTATTTGCTTCTGGTATCTAATCTAAATCTCGCCTCTTCCAATTTAAAACCATTACCCCTTGTCCTGTCAAACACCATATTCTATTTTTGGTACTCAAAGTCCTGCTTAAGACAAGGAAAATCCCCAGACCAAATTCAAGAGATGAACATTCAAGACTTCTGAATACGAAGTAAGTTCAGAGTTACTTTGACACAGTAAGACTGGGGTTTCTTATTATCCACATATAGAAAAAGCAAATTTGTGTTACTGCCAGTTTTGATCCTCCCTACCGCCCCCTACAGCAATTAGCATATCTGGAGAGGAAGGAGGAATGTATGTGGGAGGGAGAGAGAGTCTAGATTCCAAGTAGTATGGATAGCGAATTAAAACTCTTCACAATTTTTATGCTTTATGACATACAATTTTCATTATCAAAGAATCAGATGCAAATCTCTGTCTTGTTATGAGTTTCATGCTTCCTATTTCTTGAATTTGGATTATTTATCCTATACACAGCACATATAATAAAAGTCAACAATGAACACATAGCAATGTATTTAGGAGAATCACTGTCCAGAAATGAATTATGAAAATAGAAGTATATGCACAGTATATCAGAATTAGTATTAATCTTGACTATCTCCAGAACGCAACTATCAAGACAAATGACATCCAAATGGGTAAGACATTCCTACTCCTTAATTCTTTTTGACAGTACTGAAGGCTCCTTGGAGTGAAAATTTAAGCTTTTGATAGCCTATTAAAGATTATAAATTCACAGTTATTAAACAAGGAAAGGGACTTCAGGACACATACAAATGGCTCAATGAAGCTGACAGTGTAGTTGCTGTTTAAAACACACTTGATCTAAGCAAACAAAAATAAAAGACTGGAGAGTGACAGGGGATCCACATATACCATTACGTAGTTCATCAATGTGGCCTCCTTTACAATACTACACACCATAAATCTCTAAAAATCCTGACAAAGTGAACTCAAAGAAATGCCACACAACAGATCTAAGAGAATTAGAATGGTTTCCACAAAAGAGGAATAAGAGCAAACAAGAACCATCTATTATCTTACTTAAAAGTTGTAAACTTCTGTGGTATGTGTGTGGATAGTTAGTATTCTTTTCTCCATGCAGAAGGCAGTAGTCAGTAAAATAAGCCAATAAAAAGTCAACAAAATAAGTGGCAAACAGTAAAAACTGTTACACCTATGTAAGACCTCACCAACAATTGCCAAAGTTAGTCAACATCAAAACTCAGAAGGGTTTGCCATTAATGGACTTACCACAATTAATGAAAGATAGGTGCCCACATGCTCCTGGCAAAACAGAACTGAAGAGAGAATATAATCACATCCCACACTGACCCTAGAGAATCCTTTGGCTTTTTTTTTTTTTTGGCTGTTTTTGTTTGCTTGGGTTTTTGGTTTTTTCTCTTAAAGATCTGGAAGTGACATCATCTAGACAGACCAGAGGATTTCATCTAGCATGGCAAATCTTATTTTTATATATGCTTTTCTCCATGCTAGCATGCATTTGCCAACGATGACAATTTGCAGACATCCATAAATCAGGTTCTGTATGCAACATTAGAAAGCCCTCAAATTAGAAAAAAATAAAAATATAAACCACTAAAAATACAAGCTATCCAGCAAGTCTGCTTTGCACATCACCGAACCACAAAATTTTGTTTGGATAGAACCTCTGGAAGTCACCTAGATTCAAACACCTGCTCAAAGCCAGTCTGATTGGATGGCATTGGGCAACATTCACTCAGGAACATTTCCAAGGACACAGACTCTGCCATTGCATGTGACATCCTGACCTAATATTTTGACCACTTGTGGTAAAAAAAAAAAGTAAGCTTGTTAGTCTGCAGCTGCAACATCTCACATGCCTTACTAGCTGCTGACTCCCTTCAGAGGTGCCCAAGGCCTCATGAGGCAACCCCACCAATCGCCCATGGGGAGGTAGCCCTGACACTACCAGTTGGTCCTGAACAAGGCTGTCCCACCACCACACCGCTGCCCCAGAGGAGCCTCGGCTCCTGTGCCCCAGTTCTCATCACCTCAAAGACCTCCCTGAACCGCTCAGAGGCTACAGCCACCCACAAACTCCTACACACCCAACCTCTCCAGCTACCTTCAAAACCTTCCTCTGGGGTACAGACCTCCTGCAACCTCTGGGGTGCAGACCTCCCAAACACCCCCAACCATCTTCCCTTTTTTCCAACCTAAAAGCCCACCCAAAATCTTCGCTGCTCACTTTACTTGCACCAATTGGGCCAAGGCAGCCCCACACTCCCCCTGAGCCCGCCTCGGCACCCCATGCCTGCTGTTCACCCAACTGCTATGAACGCATCCTGGGAATCTTTTCTTTTTCACTGAGGTAGCCATCTTGAAATATAACTTGTGTTCATAGTAATATGGAGCAACATCTGTAGGAAATAACAAAGAAGTATCTTCCATGGTTAGAGCTCTGCAGGTAATAGTGCAACCCACAGAAAGTCACAAGTTGTCCAGAAGAGCTCATGGAGAGGGGAAAGACACAAAACGTATTTGCTAACAATGGTCCAGGCAGGAGCAAAAAGTGGATGACCAGCACAGGAATAAGAGCTCAACACTGTATAGAGAGCCAAAGAAAAGAAAGCACCTCTTGCTTACAAGCAAAAAGGTGCATATATCTAACCAGACACTTATCAGCCATAAGCTAGGACAGGACAGTGCACAGGATTGTCCTTTTTCTAATAACAGTCAGAGGAGGGTTGTGGGGGTTTTTGGTGTCTCACTCAAGTATTGCCTGTTGACACCACAGCTTTCAGTTTCAAATACCAACTGCATCTAGTCTTCAGTCTGGTAGGCTTTTCAAACCCTCTGACTTGGGGGGATTGATGTTTGGGTGAGTAGGAGATACTTCCCTGATCCTTCTGTCTCCATGTAATGGGATTAAAACAGGAAATAAGGGTGAGGTAGGAACATGACAGAAAAAAAGCAAAAAAGACAGTAAGAGTAGGAAGGCAGTAGCATACAAAACCAAGAAAAATGTTCTGCAAATTACAACCAGAAAAAAAAAAAAAGAGGAGATGGAAAAACACGAGGAAAAAAAAAACCACAAAGACAAGACAGCAAAAATCTTTGGACATAGAGTAAATGAGACATTTTTCCTGGTATCACAGTTTATTTACAATTCCACCCACTAAACACAATGGTCCAAAAACAATTTAAACTTTTGTCATGGTTTGAGTTGGGCTGGCCAATGACAAGATGACAGATGTTCTCCCCCACCTCTCACTCCAAGGAAAGGAAGAAAAAAAGAAATTTACGAGTTTAGGAAAAATCTAAACTACTTTAATGAAATATTAATAATAAAATAAAAATGAAATAATGACATAGATACAACATATATTGAACCATGTCAAGCTCACAGAGAAGAAAGAAGAGAAGAGAAGGAAGAGATCAGTCCGAAATTTCCAAGGATGGACAATTTCTCTAATGCCTTTTACCTCCTTAGGACTGTATTCCTGATGTTTCCATAGGCATGCTGCTCCCCTGCATCACCTGTGAAAACTGATGAATCCTAACTGCGAGTTGCGATGGCAAATGTTAAAACATGATGGAGGCACAATTTATTATAAAATTTGATTTGAGTGTGATCTAGAGCTGCATCTGTATAGAATATTTCTACAGCTACTAAGGTCAACTGATCGATTGCAATCCACAACGCTAACGAAGCTGGTAGAAACAGCAATGGCCTCAGCCCACCTTGCCTCGGTTGTTATCCTCACTCTGTCTTCCTTCTCTTATATGCAGCTGCATGAACATAAATATAGCCAATTTTAATTGAGATGGATCTCCAAACCAATTCGATTCACAGCTACACAGTGTTGGAAAGCTGGGGGAGGCAAGGGAGAAAGAAACAAGCACAGTAATTCAGATGAGGGAGGAAAGCACAAGACTTTTTTTGAAAGAATGCCAGTTTATCCTGGCATGACATCTTCTGCTGTAGTTTCATATCCATTTTAAAGCAGCTTACAGGACTACCATCTAGGTGAATGCCTGAAAGGTCTCCTCTGAGACAGTAACAATACAGTAATGTGCTTTACCACAGCACAGACACTTCTTAAAAATAAAACAACAAGGAAGACATCTTGTACTATGTACCTACTCCCATAATAAACCCCCCTTAGTTTTAAAAATAAAGGACCTTTCTTTTGCAAGACCTTTTTTCCAAAAGCAGCTGCTTATAACCGCACTGATGGCATCTACTTGTTTAGAAGCCACAGGCACAGGCAGCCAGCTTCCCAGATTGGCAAAAGGAGAGAGAACCTAGATAAACCAAATCCATATATAATAGAAAACCTACATAAACTAGGCAGAGAGGATTTTGCATGATAGTCATGTAAAAAGCATAGTGTGGAAAATAAATGTCAGTGATGCTGCTCACTGAGGAACACAGAAATTCCCAAGCTAGTGTTTATACAGATTTCCCACCTGGATTCAGATGCACCATTTTTGCCCAAGTAAGCCCTACCAGGCTTGGTTTGTACAGAAGCTGTGAGACCAACACTGCTTATCTCCTTTTGTATCACTTGCCATTCTGAGTTTTACACAAGTGCAAGGAAACAATCTATTCTTTCTGCACTGACAGTACATTTCGTTCACACTAGGATAATCCAGATTTGGGACCACAAGCATTTCTGTGAGAGAAATAAATGAGAGAAGACACAATACAGTGATATCCGTATTGGCTCAGGGAGGGGGGAAAAAAAGAAAAAGCACAGAGTTTAAGTTTTAGGGAACATACAGGTTACCATGCCCAGATCTCAGGAAAGTCAAAATCACATTTTACCAAAAAAGCAAATGGAACACTTCCAAGTTCCAGTAAGTATACCTAACAAGAGTTTTGCCTCAGTGGAAAAACCTTTTCATCCTACAGTCATAAAAGGCAGCCACAGTTGAACAGTAATTAAACAGTTGTATTAGGTCCTGCAACCAGTCCCTAGTTATTGAGACTCTTCATATTGCCATGAAGCAGGTTTACCCCCCTCCCCTACTCAGCTGTATGACTAAGGAGTTTGAACAAAAGGTTGCTTTTTCCTTTCCACATTACCAGTGCCTTGAACTTATGCTAAGAATACACTGAATGTCTGCCCACTTAGACATCACTACAGGCTACCACAAATGAGAGGGGGATTTAACAGGTATGGTTACACTGATATTTACTGCACTGGAGAACCAGTCCACCTCTAGTCCACAACTAGAGGTAAACACAGTAAAACTACAGCATTTCAAGAGTTTCATTCAATCTAGCATCCCGACATATGAAAGCGCTTCAGGATAAAACTAGAAAAGCTTCTCCTGTGATGGGTATTTTATTACAGAACAGGTCCAACTATGAGATCTTCTCAAAGCATCCTTAAGTCCCAAGGATCTGAATTAACACCTTACAGAATTAAAATATTAATTAGGCAACTAGTAGCTGAGAGATGTGAGCTGTTATAATAAACTGCTGTGGGCATGAAGGGCTTTGATTAAACTTACTCTCCATATGCTTATACATAAAATTAATTTATGATACCCTTCAAATAAAAGCCTGCTACATTTCAATTATCTTCCGACTAAATATTTTTAAATGGCACCTATGCAGTTATCCATGACAGATTCAGAGCAGATATGAATACATTTTATCACAAAAACCAAATTTTACAGTTCTGTTATTCAGGACGATAACTTAACTTTCTTACATCAATGTCATGGTTTGGGCTGTGTTGGCCAATGACAAGATGACAGATGCTGTCCCCCACCGCTCACTCCAAGGAGAGGAGGAAGAGAGAGAAAGAGATAAATTTAGGAAAAACTAAACTACTTTCACAAAATATTAATAATAAAAAATAAATACCTAATGAAATAGATACAATATATAGAAATATAAACTAAATCATATCAAGCTTCCAAGGGGGCTGTCACCAGCAGACAATGGGGAAGTTCCAGATGGGTCTCAGTGACAAATGGGAACTGGATTCTGGATCTTGGTTCAGTAACCCACAGATGGGGATCAAAGGCAGACAAACTGACAGGATCCACCTCAGGCATCAGCCATCAAAGAGAGCCACTGAAGAAGCCAAGCCGTTGAAGAGGAGCCAACCCAAGGCCTTTGCTCCCTCAGCTTTCACACTGATCCTGGCTGACGGATGGAACACCATATAGGTTAGCTTGGCTCACCGGACCTGACCCATCCACCCCTCCAAGGGCTAAACAACCCAGTCAGCTGAGCCTGGTTGCCATGGCAACAAATATAAGCAAGAGCCTCTTTCTCACTGAACAGAAAGTTGGCCCTGCTCCACCCCAAAGCAAGACAATAAGTAATCTTTTTTATATGATTTGAATAAAACTTTGATCTTCTAAAGTGTGCTTTTTTCACTACTCACTCTAGCTTATGCAAGTAATACTGAAATTCCCATGCTAAAATACTTTATTAGTTTGGAGGAGTGTTGTTTTGTATTTGTTATCAATTCAGTAGAGAGGAGGTTAGGGTTCATTGGGGGGGGGGGGTTTGTCTTCTTAAGAGTTAGGAGGTAATTCTTACCACGTTTTGCAAACTACTTCAAGATACAATACTAAATCAGACACAGAAGCACACAGGCCTGTATGTTCACACAAATAAGTAAATGTACCACAGATGACTGGATGTGAAAAATTCTTGAAGAATTCATTTTTTAAAATAACTTAATGTTATAAAAACAATTATTTGTACACCAAAAAGCTTCAGACATAAACATAAGCACCAGAAGAATCTACATAAATTGGTTACTCTCAAGAAATACCGTAAAAATTCTAAACTTGTAAAAAGAAGCATCCTGTCTGGGACCTCTTTAGCAGATGGACTCCAGAGGACCCTCCCAACCTAGACCACAGAATCTTATAATGGTAAGTCAAAAGAGAGGTTTGAAGATCATCTAGTCCAACCCACCTGCTGTGGGCAAGGACATCTTTTACCAGACTGGGTTTCTCAAAGCCCAAGATCATTCTGTGATACTAAGAAACACCCATATGATAAGGTCTTTAAAAAGCAAATCACAGAAGGAACAAACATAAGAAAACTATATGGTGCGTAGCAGACAAAATTTCAGAGTATGGTCATTTGTTCATAAACGATTGAAAAACCACATGTCCAAAATGAAAATCAAAGTTTCAAAATGACAAGACACAGTACACAGGTAACACCTATTAACAACTTTGTGGTTTCTTCCTCCATTGGTTACAGTGTACACAGATAACTTCAAAGTTTAGCTGACTGTAGCGGGTTAACTTTGGCTGGATGTCAGGTGCCCACCACGCTGTCCTATCACTCCCCAGGGCAAGGAGAAAATAAGATGGAAACAAACTTGTGGGTCAAGATAAAGGTAGTTTAATAAAGTAATAGCAAAGGCCATGCATGGAAGCAAAGGAAAACAAAAGATTTTTTTCTCTACTTCTCATCAGCAGGCAATGTCCAGCCACTTCCCAGGAAGCAGGACTGAGTCAAATCACTTCCCACTGAAACAGTTTTTTAAAAAATTATTCCATTCAATAATATCAGTTCCACCAGGAATGGACTTCAATATCGATACCAAGATGACTGCTAATACTATCATCTCCTATTATTTTCATTTTAATTTAAAATATAACAGTGTCTAAAATGTAATAAAGGCAAAACACTTACCAGAGTTTTTCTTTTCTGCAAGTACACGATGAATGCTAACTTATAAATACAGATCATCTAGTCAAATTGCCTTCCCATGCATTTTATGCAGAGCAATTCCCTCTCAAATATTGTTTTCTATATTTAAATTAATTTAAATTTAAGTTAAATTTTAAAAACAACAATGATGTTAATATAATAATTGCTAGTCTTATTGAAGATTCAATAACTGAATCTACAGCTTGGGCCTCACAGGTGTGTAGGAAAACAATGCAAATGTGAGTTATGGATAATAGTACCTCCCCTAAAAACTCTCTCAGCACGCAGTGATTCTGCTACAGAAGTGCCTCAAGCACTTCTGCCACCTTTATATAGCTCTCAATCAGTTTTCTTTCCATGACTTTCTCTAGTCACTTTTTAGAGGCTGGTTTCAAAAGGAGCAAAGCCTAAGGTACATAACTGAGTTACTCCTTTGCTTTTTCTCACAACACTAAGAAAAGTAATTTTTAAAGCCACAGAAAGCATACCAAGAATACTGAAACAGTTTTGTTTTTTTTTTTTGCTTTTTAAAGTTACACTGAAGTATTCATGCAAACTCCACAGAAGTTTAGAGCTGAAAAATTTGTTTTAAAGCAGCTAAGGGTTACTTCCCTGTCAGATTCACTTGCAGAGATAGAAAGCTTACTTCTTTCTTGAAGTGTTGTGATGGCATTAAAAGTATTTTCTACAAAACACATTTGAAAATGCTTTTATCTAACGATAAGCCTTTCCATAATAATTTCATGATGATACTCTCATAGGAATAATAAAATGTTATAAATACATTGTAAGTGATTACTAACAACATTTCTATCAGACAAGATATAAACCGCATGCTGTTATTCATGCAACTCCTAATCAAAGACAAGAATCTCTTGAGAAGTGCCAAAAAGAAAACACTCTTGCTAGTGAAGTATAAAACTAAGAAATATGACCTAAGTCTTTAAAAAGCAACAGAGCTGGGAGATGAATATTTTCTATGAATTAAATATGACAACAGATTATCTTTCGAGCACAATGAAATCCTCAAAAGAGGCATACCTTCCAGCTTTGAAAAAGGCTGTGGAGAGCATACTGGTTTTCACATTTATCTTCACTCTTACAAACAGCACACTCTTAGCACATCTGATGGATCACAACAGGCAACTACAGCAACAACAAACACGAACAGTGGCAAGAGAGCTAACGGGCAGGTTACACACAATATGGGGAAGAGGAAGGTAACGGAGTAACTTCTTGAAAAGATAAATAAGATTTTGAAGTAGTAATTTGAAGACAGGACAGTGACTCACTATATTCAACTCAGTTTTTCTGACCTGGAGAAAATGGCTCAAGCTAATATTTGAAAGCAAATGACCACCATAAAATTTAAAATTATATTGCTAAGCTGGCCTGTTTCATAAACTACACATTTCACAGCTTCCCATGTATATATGAAATATTGTTCTGATTTTTCAGAACACTTAAGGCTACTAACCTCTTCATTTTTGCATACTTTCTAGTCACACATGAGATAAGGTGAAGATTCACAGACATTTTGGTTAAACTTTTTTATCCAACTTGCTTCAGTTGCTGACAACACACAAACATAGGACTTTCTACCAGTTCTTGAAAGAACATCTATTTTGTTATCATCCATAGTTACCTTGAAAAGAATATCCCAATTAGAGGTAAACCCATCACCAAGGATATACTGTATACAGAAAGGTCTTTCACACAAGATACAGATCAGAGATTTATTAAGATATCCATTTGTGATAGTCACTCATTTATTCCAACATTGATTATTCTCACTCCCTTAAGTAGTTAGTGGCAGTATTTTTGATAGTATAGCATAAAGCTTGGCAAGGACTATCCAAGAATTAAGTCTAGAACAACAGGTTCACACTGCTGATTTGGCAATGAAACATTAATGAGAATCTCTTTTAATGCCAGGCTACATGCTTCTATTCATTGGGCGCAAACATCTTAAACACAAGTTTCCTCAGGCTACTGACTTTCAGTATTTTATTATTAGGGGAAAAACAGGTTATACAGTATGGCTTAATGACTCCTATCATATCCTATGATCTTTTGCTGGTAAGCTTTGTCAAACTTTCACCAATAAGGCTAAAATTTATTTTGCTTACTGTTTGCTTACTGCTTGTATGAGGCTTAGGGGATATTTTGAGGAAGAACAGCAAACCAACAAAATGAGAGACAGGTGTACAGGAAGTAATACAGGGGGGGAAAATTCTGTGAAAGCAGTTTCTTTCCCCTCAAGAGAAAGATTAATAAAAATTTAAAAATCTCTCTGTACTTAAGAAAAAGTTTGAAATCCCTAGGCTACGAAATGGGAATTTCCATGGAAGATGACTTGAATGTCAGGAATTTGCCTTTTTGTAATCTCAATGAGAACTCGTGCAAACATGACAAAGTTTGCAAAATCAGAACTGATAGATGCTAACAGCCCTCAAAGATATCTAGAATTTAACAGCACCTTCAGATATTGTCAATTGAAACAAAGTTTCACTGAAACAAACCACCTATAATTACACTCTGGCTTGCCAGGGCTCCTCAGTGGGTTTTTTTTGGTGGCTGGCACATCATCTCCCCCTGTTGAGCATGCTGTCCATACACCACCACCCACTACCAGAGAAACAGAAGCAGCGATCTAAGTAGGGATAAAGTCTGGACAAAAGAAGTTTGTTTAAATGTAAAGTTAATGAGAAGGTTTATTAAGGTTCTAATATCCAAGTTCTGCCAATACATTTTCTGGCATACACCTAGATCTGACTCCCTGTGCACCTCTACTTTAGGAATGTCCTCTATGATCTTTAGAGAACCCTTGCCTTGGTCATTCCTTGATTAGGAAAGATCCACCCTAAGGTTAAACTGGAATTCAAAGAGGGCCAGAGGTCCTGAACACGGAACACGATGCCTTTTACTTCTTTTGCCTCCGTGTTCATAAGCTCTTCCCCTTACTCACCTTTTCTATCTTTTTCTGTCTGTGGTTTAATTGGAGTCTTCTTCAGGCAAGATTAAATCTTTTCCTGTCAGTCTGCAACTATAAAGGCAAGTAAAAACAGCGTCTTAAAAAGCCAGATGCTGCCACAAGTTTGGCAGGTCTCCAAGTGGCTAATAAAACTGTATTCTGGGCCAACCTAGGCCAGAAACTGCAGAGTAAAGAGCCAAACACTAAAACATAGTAATTTTCCTTTTATTCTTTCATACTGGATTGAGAGCAGCCCTGCAGAGGACGGGGGGGGTGGGGGTGTTCTTGGCAGATGAAAAATTAGACATGAGCCAGCAATGTGTGCTTGCAGAGCAGAAAGCCTGGGATGCATAAAAAGTGTGGCCAGCAGGTGAAGGGAGGTGATTCCACCCCTCTGCTCTCCTGAGACCCCATCCAAAATGCTACATCCAGCTCTGGGGTCCCTGGTCTCCAGTACAAGCAGGTCCAGAGGAGGGCCATGAAAATGGTCAAAGGGCTGGAACACCTCTCCTATGAGCACCAGCTGAGAGAGTTTGGGATTGTTGAGCCTGGAGAAGAGAAAGATCCTGGGACATCTTATTGCAGTCTTTCAATACAAAGGGGGCTTATAAGGAAGATGGAAAGAGGCTTTTTACCAGTAGCAGTGACACTGTAGTGACAGGACAAGGGGAAACAGGTGTCACAGGGGAATAGATTGCCCAAAGAAGTTGTGACTAGCCCATCACCGGCAGCATTCAAGGTCAGGCTTGCTGGAGCTTTGAGAAACCTGATCTAGTCAAAGATGTCCCTGCTCACAGCTGTATGATCTTTGAAGGTTCCTTCCAACCCAAACCATGACATGATTCCCTGATTCTATATTTTTGTGCTTTCCAGATCATCCCTTGACCTCAAAAGGGTGCTGAATTATTTTTTTTTTTGTGAAATATGCAAGCATTACAGCACTCAGCACCACAAAAAAGTCGACACAGAAATTAATAGATTACAGTAACAGAGCCCGAGGCTCACAATGAACAACCAAGCTAAAACAAATACTGATTAGTGTCTTAGGAAGTGACTAACATCTGTCCTCTTCACTGAATGAAGCAGGACTTGGCCAGGAGAGGGGGTGGGTGGAAAAATGCACAAGTGATGAAGGGACAGAATGTACCCTCAGCAAGTTTGCTGATGATATAAAACTGGGAAGGGTGGCTGACACCCCAGAAGGCTGGGCCGCCATACAGTGAGACCTGGACAGGCTGGAGAGTTGGGCAGAGAGGAACCTGATGAAATTTAACAAGGGCAAGTGTAGGGTGCTGCACCTGGGGAGAAATAACCCCCTGCACCAGGACAGGCTGGGGGCTGACCTGCTGGAAAGCAGCTCTGAGGAAAAAGACCTGGGAGCTCTTGTGGACAATAGGATGACCATGAGCCAGCAATGTGCCCTTGTGGCCAAGAAGGCCAATGGCATCCTGGGGTGCATCAAGAAGAGTGTGACCAGCTGGTTGAAGGAGGTCATCCTGCCCCTCTACTCTGCCCTGGTGAGGCCNNGTGTCCAGTTCTGGGCTCCCCAGTTCAAGAAGGACAAGGAACTGCTGGAGAGGGTACAGCAGAGGGCTACAAAGATGATTAGGGGCCTGGAACATCTCTCTTAGGAGGAAAGGCTGAGGGACTTGGATCTTTTTAGTCTTGAGAGAGAAGACTTGGGGGGGGGGGGGGAAGGGGATTTTATCAATGTTCTAGGTGGACCTGTTTTGGCAGGGAGGCTGGACTAGATGATCTCCACAGGTCCTCTCCAACCCAATATCTTTCTGTGATTCTGTGAGGGTAGCAGAGCACTGGAAGAGGCTGCCCAGAGTGGTGGTGGAGTCTCCATTTCTGGAGACATTCAAAAGCCACCTGGACACTTGTGGACTCGCTCTAGGTGGACTTACTCTGGCAGGGGGGTTGGAGTAGATTATCTCCAGAGGTCCTTTATCATTCTGTGATTATGCAACTGGAGGTTGCATAACCCCATGCACAATAGGGCAAAGGGGTAAATTAAAAACACCCCCCACCATCTTAGTTATGGCATTTCTTAAGTCTTTGCTGTCGAATTAATACAGTATATGCTTATAATTAGCACTGCTGCCTTACTACCATCAAAACATATTAGCAATGAATTTAGAAATTTCTTTAATCAGCTTGTATCATTCATTATATTACTATGCAAGCATGCAGGAGACAATAAAATATTGAACATCATAGTATTCCACTCTATTGACATTTTATCCTTCGGTTTTAAAAATCCTCAAATGTAACCTATTTAAAAAAAAAAAAAAGCACTTTATTAGAGTTTTTGTTTGAATGCATTAGACTTCAAGTAATTTATATGTGCAAGCATTCACACTATCATAATGATCAAGCATTAAAAGGAAACAAGCATTTTGCCTGAGGAACATTTATGTACTTACAGATGTGTACAAAACTAAACTAAATGTGCCTGTGTTTCTCCACAGAGACAGATGCAGCCTCCACTGGTAAGACATTTAGGGTGTAAACAGAAAAACAGATTCCAGAATGTTGAAACACTCAATATTGCCTTTTAGGCACATTCTTTCCTTCTGGCCATATTTCAACTTTCCCAAAATAGATAAAAGATATTTAAGTTATTAACATATTAAATATAAAAATATTACAAATTAACTATAGATTCTACAAAATACATGGTATTTTGAATTCTGTTCTCGGGTATAATATTTTGCTGTTTGTAGTTTAATCACAGCAGCATCTTGGATGTGTAATGTGACCTTGAAATCACAAGGCATCAATAATATCCACTTTGTTTATATAGAAATTAACATAGTCCTAGAAAATCCATGAAGTCAAACTTTTGGGGATGAAAGCAAAGTACAATTATTTCTCTGCCTACATATATACCCCAGTAATATTTAAGACCACTTCAAAAGTGGACTTGAACTGTGTGCTAACTTGGCATGCAAAATCACTTTTACTCACTCCTGTGACTCCTAGGAGACATTCTAGGGGCCAAACAAGACTCAGTAGTTTAAATGCACACAATCAGTTGTATTTCAGGCATCCTAAGGTGCTCCTCCATTTCCTTCCAGGTTTTGCTCTCAAGTATTGTAGGTCTCCTATAAAAATTTGCATTTCCATCTCATCTACCAGCTAGCCATCTACGAGTGCCTAGCATACCCTAAGGGGACTAGAACCATCAGTTATTGGACTAGGTGGACTATCTTAAAGACACTTAAAAAGTCCCTCAACAGTGATGTTCATATAACCAATTCCTGCCTTCAGCTCTGAAAACAGAGCCTCTCTCTGACATTAGGCACCGACAATTGCTAGTCATTTGGAAAAAGTGTTACTCAAAAAAAGTTAGTAATCCCAGACTCATCTTCACAGTACTATAAGTTTGAGCTACATTTCACACAGCAGAGTTGTCTTCCTTGCTTGGGGCTTCTATCATTTAGTTTCTTCTCTTTTCTCAAGTGACTGACTCTTTTCCCCTGGAATATATTCTGCTGTCCTCTCTAAGTCTCTCAACTGACTTTACACTTATAAAAAGTTACACGTAACAGACCATCTTCAGTGGGCAACTATACCAGATTAATTACAGATATAAGCAACATACATTTAACACCTTTTAAACCTAAAAATACAATGAATAATTGACACTTATAGACAAAGCACATGTATACTACAAAGCTGGCTTCCTTAGTAAAGCCAAACTAAATAGTAATAATAAAAACAAAGCACTGAATGTTTTAGGAACTGTGCAAATCAGTGCTGATTAAGGGCCAAAACTATTCACTCTCACTTACAGTTTTCAACAAAATCATCTTCCTGACCTCAGCACAAATCTGAAGATGTCTGTTCATTTCTAGAAACATTTACACTGAAAGTTATTAGTTCTTGAAACAGTAATGCTATTCTTTGTCATCAAAAGAGTAGATTCCAATGAACATTAGTTCACTCTGCATAAAAAACCCTGTTCAATATTGAGCTTTTTATAATATTTAAATTTAAAGAAAAGCAATGTCATTAGCTAGTATCTCAACACCGATTTATTTCCTGCTGTATTCCATAAGTAACATCCAGAAATAGATAAAAGAGTGATCTGATAGCTAGTTAAAAAAAAAAACCCAGATCAAACACATCTTATACAATTTTCTCTAATAAGAAAATAATTGCTGTTATGGTACATCAACTAGACCTTTGAGAAGTGGTTTGCGAACCTTACTCTGAATAATAAGTAATTCACATTAAAAAGTTCTTGTTAATATCACTTGCTAATCAGTGAAGTCTGAGCTGCTACCCATTTTACTGAAGTACTGGCAGCAGGTCAATACTGCCAGTTGCCTTCTAGTCCCTGGCCAAAACAGTTAGCTTAATACATAGATTTGCACAAATCTGTAATTTCAATACCCTCCAGAAAAATGTTAATATCTAATTAGCTGCTCAATAAAGCACAGGTTTAAAGAAGCTTAGGCATTTTAGACTACTTCCATCCTACTTGAAAGGATAAAGTTGTGGAAGACACATCAAATAATCTGAAGCCCATAGTTCTGTGAAGTCTCTGAAGAAGATAGCTGAGGGTTTTAAGAAGAGAAGGATAAACACATC
The DNA here is from genome assembly GCA_004320125.1 of Scolopax mira. Classification (NCBI taxonomy): domain Eukaryota; kingdom Metazoa; phylum Chordata; class Aves; order Charadriiformes; family Scolopacidae; genus Scolopax; species Scolopax mira. Next base: position 56,621 of record BJBW01004001.1, read on the forward strand.
TTGTCTCGAAAGTAAGAGGCAAGTTTTTTTGACCAACTGGCAAATTATTTTTGGATCACTGCATGAAAACATCTATTAGAAGGTGAGTATACCTCATATTGTATCAAGGAAACCGAGGAAACCGAGTAACAGCATACCTCAGGGTGGCCTTTGAATCTTCATAGCATAAATTGTAAGTTTAGTTAGTGTGATTTGTTCCAGTTGAAGCATTTGAGTCAAGCAGTCTGAAACACTGAGATAAGAGGAAGCAAGCAATAAAGTAGTTAAGATTGCTCTGTGACCTGACCTTCCCATTTATTACTATCTCAATAGCAACACAGGAATACAGGAAGATACAGATAAGCATTCATTTCATCTTCTGAAACAAGGAGATGCTGCTGACATCGTGATTTTAAATCTTACCCAACTGTGGCAGTTTGCATTCACTACTACACATAAGAAATATTTAAAAATCCAAAAACAAATCAACACACAAAAAAAACCCCAAACCCACTGTCTTTTGAAGAAACTACTTCCCCTTACATTTTTATCAATATCCAGAAGATGCAAATGTAGGAGACATTATTTGATAGGACTGTGCAATATATGTGACTGAGTTGCAAAAAGCATGCAGCAGGGACAACTTAAAAAACTGTGTGCTGGGGGAATAAAAAGTGTGTGTGCTGGGGGAATAGTTTGCCTACAGGCTGGGCAATGATAGATATATTTAGCATTTCCTACATTAGAACAGATTGACTCCAGAGAGTTTCATTTACCCATGTCTATAAACACGAATAGCCCTTAATTCCATATAAATCCAAAACAATGTTTTTCTTGACTTGTCAGCATCAAATCACCACTCTTTTGAGAGGTTCTGCCACCTTAAAATACATCAACTGCATGCCAGTAAACACTTAGATACGTTGTCTCTGTTCCAGTAGATATTTCTGGTTTTGTTCTTAAGAATGACCTGTGATTTTTTCATGCACTCACACATAACCATAAATCTTCTCCTGGACTCTTCTCTGATTAAGAAGGGAGGATGGGGGTGAGGGAAATAGTCTTTCTGCCACTGTTGGACTGCTGCTACGAGGCAGTGTAAGAGATACAGGAAAGGTATTTTGCTATGTATGCAGCAACTCTTAATTGATTTATCTTTTCACATTAGGGAATGCTGTTCCTTCTTTTCTGAATATCACAAAGCTGGAGACTGTTCATAGGACTGAACCAAATTTTTCCAAATCCTTTTAGATATGCAAAGCAAGTAACTATGTCAAGATAGCTATAGTAAAATACCTTGGTAACCAGCAGTTATCCTTCCACCAAGGTGATGCCTAGGTGTGTCTTCTTCAAGACGGAAGACCAAATAACCTAGAGTAAGACTTATCTATGAGAATGCAGTAATTCTCAAGTTTAAAGAAAATGAAGTTCCAAGTCCCACAATAAAGTATTCATGTAATTTTTGCATAAGTAGGGTTTGATGTAATTAAGTTTACAGCCATTAAGCGTATCAGTTAATTGTAGATTTGAGCAATTTCTCAAGAAATTTAGGAGAAGAGAAATTGTTGCAGTTGGTGGAAGCATTACACATCCATACCATGAGCTACAGGTACAAAGTTTGCTTCCATTAACGTCAAATTAGAAGGTTTTATAGTGTCATCACCCATTAAAGATGGCAGTATATAAGTTGCAGTAGAGAAAAGAAAATAAAGCAAGGGATTTCTCACGTAAGTTCCTGGGAAACACAAAGAAGCCTTGTACTATCACTCCAGCTCTGGAGCTGCTTGCCCACCTGCCCCTCCTGGGGCTGTTCCTCCTGCTGGTGATTCAGCTCAAGAGAGACATACAGAGAACCAATAACAATACAAAGAACAGCTGTATCTGAAATGCAGCAGCAGAGAACCTCAGCCCTTTCTCCCCACTCCCCTTTTTACACTGTGAGTAGCAAGTTGTCTTTATGTAAGGAAACAGTAATCTACTCTTATTTTAACAGGGACAAAGGCTGCTTTCAACAGAAAAAAAAAATAATGAAATTTCATTAACTTAAAATTTCTTCCTCTACGCTTCCAACATATTAAGGACTTTTTTGCAACAAGTTCTTCTCCACAATACACTTCTTACCTCTTCTCTCCAAATGTGTATACATACACATGCATGTATAGTAAAGAACTTAAAAGGCGCAAAGGAATATGAACTGTCATAATCTGAATAAAAGACGACCTGATTGCTCTGAATAAAGTTACAAAGGAAAAAAAAAGTTGCTAAGTAGCTGTAAAAAACGTGAAGCCAATGTGGGAATATTGAAAGTAAAGAAACACTATTTTCCTGTGTGTAACCAGTGTAAATGGTTGAGTACAAGCACCTGTGGGCAAGCACACAAAGAACAGGAATGTGATAAATCCACATAGAGCATTACACTAACAAGATACAAACTCACATTCACACTTTATAGAATAAAATTGATAGAATTTATACCAAATTCTTCATGAGGTTACATTTTACAGAACACCATAAAACTCTCTGCACTTCATAAAATGTCATGTGACAAAAGAGACTAAACCAGCAGTTTTAGGGAATGAGTTGGTGGAGATGAAAGAGATGGGGGAAGGAAGGAGACTTCTTCCCTAAACACTGAGTGTTCTTAGACATTAAAAATACAGAAAAGAAGCTCGCAAGTGACAGAGGGACAGATGGCAGGTAGGAAAGCTACAGGGCAGCTCAGACTGACAGCATTCTTGACAGCTTCAGAAAGCAGAACCACAGTCAAGCCTCAAAAGGAGGATTTCTTTGTGACCCTCAAGAAAAAAATCTCAAGATGGAAAATGCAGGTTGTCTCAAACCGAGCAACCACTGGGAGAGGGAAGAATGAGCAGAGTGAGAGAGAAGGACTAAAGAAAAGCACACACGCTTGAATGACATGTGAAACAAGCAGTAATTTGTTTTCCAGCCTTACAACTAACTCTCCCTCACCCTGAGGTTTTCCTATTTTTTTTATCCTGATTGGGTTTGTTGTGTTCTAACAAAGTCACTAGTTTCAGGGATTAAAAAGTTGAGTCTCTTTTAGCACGTATGATATAATAAATGAAGTTAGGGATGCATCGAGACAGTCATTCCACCTAAATGCACTGTCTGAATCAGGGTCCTAAGATACTGCACTGCATTTGTGGAAAAAAAAACTTTAAAAAAAAGAAACATATTTTTAAAAAGCCTTGTAGTTGAAGATTAAAAATTACAATTTCAAGAGCCAGTGTAGTTTATCTAAAAAAGTGCCAAATGAAGGTAAAGAGTTTTTTTGCTTTCTACATATTTACGAACTCATAGGTAACATTTCTAAGCATCATTACCATATGTACCTATGCCAACAGCTGCACCACTGAATAAAAAGCTGTCAGAACTTGCAGATTCAAAACCTCAGCTGAATGGGATTTACCACAGCAGATGTATCCAAGTACATCTTTTTACGTGCAAGGACTTTTCATATCAACATCTCATCAAGCCAAAAATGCCTTTTTATTATGGGAAGGATTAAAAGGTGCATATACATGCAGCTCACAGAAATTTCCCATGAAGTTTATTGTATTCCATGATGATTATTTTGATTCAATTTATTTATAATCCATCTATTGCAGTGCAAGTGTCTGCCTAAGTCTGAGTTCGAATGCGATATGGGCAACCACGCGCAAGAAACTTGGAACTTATGTGACAAACCAAGTACCTGTAAGGCGTAAAAGAATTGTGACATGCAGAAACTTCTTGCCTTCTTCCCTCAAGAATTTGCTTTTATTTGGGAAAGCTACAAGGATTTCACTGCTATTATTTATGAACTGTTTCTCTGTCAGTGATTCTCAAAGTGAGGACTGTCCTAAAGGGACTATCTTAATGTACAAATTCTGAACAGGCAACTGCTAAGAGTTCAAGGATTTAAGTTGGTTTTGAAGACAGGAAAAAATAAGTTGGGCTCACCTAATGTGAGTTTTAAAAGCTGGAAAGAGCAATAGGCTTCTACCCTACCTCTGTGTTCTAGGGATGGCAGTGTAATTTGGATTGAATTGCCTGTTAAAATAAATACATAAAATTGTGGGCAGTTTTCAAAACTCCTCTTAGCATTTTCTGTTCCACTTCACTGCTGAACCACATGTATCCACATGGATTCTTCTCCATCCCCCGGTTTGGTTTCAGATCTGAAAGGCCCCAGTCTCTCAGTAACACATACATCCTTACCCCCCTCTGCTCCAATTCCAGCCCTGAATTCACTTGTTTACAATGCGGTGCATCCCATGTCCTTTTTCTTGCTCTGCCAGTCCTCCCTCACCCAATCCTAGAACAAGGATCCTCTAGACATTCTGCATTTAAGCAAAACTGTGAGTTTGTCATCTTTAAGTACTTCCTCTGCCTGTCTACTTCTTGCTTTGGCCACACAAAACACCAACAGAATACTTGCAATGAGCTCGTGAATAACAAATCACTGTATCACATGGCTAGCAATGTCATGTCATCCTATACTTGAGAGGCATTTGAAAGATCTTGCATGGAAGGAACACACAACTTTCTTCTTCTTCTTTATCAACATTGGACCCAATCCCTATGAGAAAATTAAATTATATTATACCAGTTAAATTCTACATTTATATCCCTTCCCTTTCATCAGTCACAAATTGTTACAGGATAGGGAACTTGCTACCAACATAGAATTGCTGCAGCCAAGAAGTAACTTCAATTCACGGTGCCTAGAAAACCAAATAAGAAAGAAGAAAAAAACAGTACATATATAAAATCTATTATTAAATCATCCGTTTAACTAGTCATACATTTTCTCAGCTCTTCCCTAAACTTCATCTCAAGTGTGTTCATTAAATGAACTTCAGGTATACTGACCACACTCTACCACGTCTATGCCTTCCAAGTCCTTTAACTCCCACAGAAAATTCAGAATTCTTATCTTGAAAAGTTTCCCATAATTCTAACCATGTTGTTATCCATAACTGTTTTTTCTTCTCCCTAACTTCTTCCCCAACATCAGAAATCCAAGTATTTCTGATGATCATCTTCTCACAACTAAATTGGTCACCTTATCCACACCTCACCCACTCTCCCAAATACCAAGGAATAAATAAATAAACAAATCAACTAGTAATCAAAAAATCATCTCCTTTAAGTTAATAGGGTTGAGGGGGGTGGTTTTTTGTTTTGTTTTGTTTTTTTTTTTAAATGAACCACTGTGTGAATTATTCATTTGTCATCTTAGGGTTCAATTTTGTAAGAATTTCACTTAGGTTTTGGACTATCAAAGTCTAACATCCTGGTTGCAGTATGTAACAACGACTCTGAAACTAAAGCCACCTCAGCAGTAATAAAATAAGAAAAAAAATAATAAAAAAAAAGAGTTAAAGGTACTGCAGCAGGACAAACAACTCTGAGCTCAAAGAAGAAACTTTAATTTACAACCAGCATAAGCACCACACTGCAATGCTCTCTTGAGAACACTGGCTTGCCATGATTGCTGCACGAGTAGATAAAGCTAGTTAGTTTACAGTATGAACTTCACATCTTTGCAACACAGTCACATAAGCATCAACAGCAATTGAGCATTATACTGTTGGAAAACTGCGTAGGCCATTAATCTGTTCTGAATCACACAGAAGAAAAAGGCAAAGACCCCTCTAATAGTTTTTCAATAAAAAGATACTGCTGGTGAATTTCTCATTGAAGAGATTCTTCTCCTCACAGCAGCATTTCAGCCCTAGAACACATAAGTTTAAATGAGCTACTGATGCAAAAAAAGTATATCGTAAAATCCAAGAATAAATTTTTAGTTCATTTGGAATCCTTTCCCAATACTGTGACCAGAAAAAGGTTTGAGATCAGAAAAAAATTGCACAAATACTGATATAGTTACTAGTTTTATCATCCCACTGAAGAGTGACACTGTACTTAAAAGCATTTTCATATGCACTAACTAGCTTGTAACCCAGGTGATCAGGGAAGAATCAACCTTCATTCAGGAACTGGAGGAATACCATGGGTCATAGGGCCTGCATGTCCGTGGTGCAAACTGGAGTGAGCAAGGATAGGCCCATCAGTGAGCAGTCACCAGCGCGTACTGGGGTTATCGGGCAGTGGAATGGGCTGCCCAGGGAGGTGGTTGAGGCACCATCCCTGGAGGTGTTCAAGAGACAAGTTGACATGGTGCTCAGGGATATGGATTAGTAGTGGACTGGGGCTGGTTTGGGCATGGTGTGGTTTTTGTGTGTGTTGGGATTTTTTTTGTTTGTTTGTGGGTTGTGGCTTTTTGGTTTTTGTTTGTTTGTTTTCATTGGTTGGACTAGATGATCTTAAAAGGTCCCTTCCAACCTAGGTGATTCTGTGAGTATCAAGCCAAAGTAGCCAATGAGTAAGTTAAGCGACTGGGGAGGCACCAATGTGCCTCAATAACACTGTTGGTGAGCGTGGCAAAGCCACCTTCTCACCATGGAAGGCAACTGCCTTGGTCAGTTTGACCCTTGCCCACAGTAGCTTTATGTTGGCTGTTTTCCCAGTCCCTCTTTGGCTCTTCACACATCTGGAAGTATCTTCCAGGGAAATTTGCTCAATCACCTTCCCAGGGACAGAGGTGAAACAAATCATCCTGTAGCTTCTTGAATCCTCCCTCTCACGCTTCTTGAAGAGGAATATAATGCCATCTCAGATCCCATCCTGTATAGGATACAATTTGTACTCATCACTAGACATTTATTAACAAAGAAAGCCAACTGTCATTTTAGCACTTATTTACCTAAAGAAAGTCTTCTTGCAAGTCCTCCATCAGCTTTTTCTCTACATTTCATAGTATCATTATCTCAGTATTCATCTTCTGTCCAGACGATATCTCATTATGTCAGCATTTTAGAAAATAAATGAACATATTAAAAATAAAACAGAGGAAGAATATTTTTCTACCCATGACATGGCCTTTCTTCTCATTTGATAGCAGCCTAGGTTCCCACAGAACTTGTGATGGAAAGCCTTGTTAAACATCCTTGGAAACCTAAGCAGACTACAACCACCACATTTCCCTCATAAACATGGGTTTTAACTTCTTTCCAGAATCCTACAAGATTATTCAGGCATTATTTCCTATTGCCAAAGCTATATGATCCTCTCACTGTGTTGTAGTAGATAACTATTCACTAACTCTATTCTCTGTAACAGTTTCTCCTATTTTCCCCATTACAGATGTTAAGCTTACTGGCAAGTAGTAGATATCTTTTTAAAAATTACTTTCAAATTTTCCATATACTAAGTTTTAAGCAAGAGGTCACATTTAGTAGTTTGGTTGTTTAAATCTTGAGATCCTTTAAATACCATTTGGTTCTGAACAACTGGCACCTTTAAATACCATCTGGTTTATGCCTCCCCCCCCCCCCCCCCCCCCCCNNGGTTTTTGCCCCCCCCCCCCCCCCCCCATTTTTTTCCTGAACTTCTTCCATAATTGCTTCTACCAACACCTCAATTTGAAGAGCAATCCTTTTATACACCCTCCATAAAGAAAGGTTCCAGACCAGAACTTCTCCAAAGGTCAAAGATGAACACAGAGGCAATAGAAAAAGCAATAGCTTAATTTTTGATAGAGCTTTATTTCCAATCAGAGGATAGAAGGAGAGATCATCTATTAGCTCTACACATTCTCTAATGGGCTTCCCATTCCCAGCATGTTTCAAAAAGATTAATTTTGTACCTTCGGCAAATTATTCCTCAAGCATCTTTTTTTACTGTACTGCACTTTTATTTTATCCTGACAGAATTTATGAACTTGTCTACTTTACTCTTGCAGACAAAATTTGATTTTTTAAAAAATGGTGGAAACTGCTTTGTGTAACTACCTCTCTTACACTGCTGTTTAGCTCTGCCATGCCCATTTCTTTTTGGACGTAGTACCCTTCATGGGTGCATGCATTTTCTCCAAGGCTCAAAAGCAGTATCTTCAAGCAGATTCCATGCCACTTACAAGAAATTTACTGTTATAAATTGTCTTTAATGTGCTTTTTCATTTTAAGTAGTTTTCTCTAAAAAACAAAACCCCCAAAGCAGGGGAATTTTCAGAGGTAGAACTGGTTGATCCCATAAGAGATTTAAATGTATTTTACAGAAAAACTGTTTGACAGGAATACTCTGAACCAGATCCTGCACACAGTGGTCAGAACCAAATAAAAAACTTCAGGTTTGCAGACTAACTGCTCCATGAAATACTCACTGTCTAGCAATTTAGTCTCCACATCAATCATTGCTGCAGCCACTGACACTACAATGCAGGCACCAGGCTGAGCAGGGAGCAATACAACTAAGAGGCCAGAAGAGAATGAAAGGGCTCCAAAGAGAAAGAAGGGAAGGAAAGCCATCACATAATAAAAGTCAGCTTCTGTGCATTTATAGACCACATTGCTCATGGGATTCCAGGTCCCGGAATTCGACATTTGTAATTTTTCTTGAGTCACTGTTTCTCTTAATTTTTAACCCATGACTGTAGAGAAAAAACAATTATAATTCAGATGCTAGATGTGAATTCAAGAAGCAGAATGCAAACAAATCTCTATTAAAAGATAAAAAAGCAAAAGATTACTTAAATTTAGTCATCAGAAATTTTAGAGAAATTAAAATTTGACTATGAGATTGAACAAGCCACTGCAGAGCCGAAACACCTGCTGAAAATTTACTTGATAGAGCTATGTGCATTCCTGTGTTTTGATGCTAACAGATGATCTGTCTGTATCTCTTTGCTTATTGCTTCTATTATGAAATCACTTTTTCCTCTGTATACCCAGGGGTATCTCCCCCCCACTTGTACCTAAGTTCTCCTATTTACCTTGTACTTTTGCAGTCTCATCAAACCATCACCTTTTCACTCCCTAAATTATAGAAACATTGGCGACCTTTCCCTCTGTGGCAGAGGGACAAAGCCATGACCCATCTGCCTTCCTTCACCTACTGGGAAGGAATCCCCTCCTCCCTGCCTCAGGAGGAAACTGGTGGCTTACCCTGCAGAGCTGGGGTAAGTGCTGCCAACTGACAGCTGGTAGTAAAGCACAAAATTTTTCTGCCAGCTCACCACTAATCTTCAATAACTTTTTCTCCAAGACATCATAAAAACAAAAGATTGAAGCAAGCATTATAGAGACAACTTGCAATTGTTTAATACTTTATCCCAGAAGAAACAGAATACAAATCAAAGGGAAACAAGTGCAAAAGCCCTCTGAGTAGCAGCTTCAGGGAGCAGATAGAAACACAGAGGAAGTTAAACAAAAACACATCTTTTGTGTCCCATGTCTTCCGTTATTTCCCTTTATCAGTTTTTATGTACTTCTAGGAACAGAGGGAACATAAAACAAAGAATTTAGGTCAGATTAAAATAGTCAATTCTGTTATTCTTTGCAAGAGCTAAAAAACCTAAAGCAGGGTAGAACCAAAAAATTCAAGCTTGCAGTTTGTCAACCAAGCCAAACAGAGATGAGCACTATTCCAACCAGCTCGCTCCATATGCAATGTGAGAGGGTACAATGCAAAGGAGATGCGAGTCACACAAGAACAACATCCAACAAAAGTAAGAAAGCTGGCAAGATAGGAAGGACAGCAATGTGGGAGAATGGGCAATATCAGGCTGACAAGAAGGCAAATCATAAGTGTAGGATGTAACCTAGATAATATAAGAAATCAAAGACTTCTTTACAGAAAAATAGAAAATGTGATTGTTGAAGAGAAACTCTCCTTTTCATGGATTCATGGATTAAACAGAGTTGGAAGAGACCTCTAGAGATCATCTAGTCCAACTCCCCTGCCAAAGCAGGATTGCATGGAGCACATCACTCAGGACTGCATCCAGGTGGATCTTGAAAATCTCCAGAAAAGGGGACTCCAAGACCTCTCTCAGCAGCCTGTTCCAGTGCTCTGTCACCCTCACTGTGAAGAAGTTTTTCCTTATATTTGAGTGCAACTTCCTTTTTCCACATCTTTTGAAGCTCTTCTGTTATCTATACATACGGCACAAAGTGAAAATCATCTAGTCGTATAGTACCAAACGTAGCTCAGGAAACAATATACAACTTGTAATTTTGTTTAAAATATCGATGTAACTACAATAAACTTCTTGCTATGAATCCTTCCTAGTTCACTTAATTTTTATGTTTTGTTTGAGTTTGCTTTTAATATTTGCTTTGGAACTACCTGATAATGGACTGAAATAGATGTAGCAGAGCATGAAACGAGACTGATAAACATCTACCATTCCCACTGCTCTCCTCATCAAAGCCACAGTTCTGTGTGGCCGCACTTAAGCTTCCCAGTCAATCTGTTTGTCAGATGCAGTCCATCAGCTTTACTATTTCTCTATAGCAATGCCCAGCAGCCATTCAGACGCCCGTTACTAACCCCTATCACAATAGGATTCTTTATCCCATTGTCAGATATCTGGCAATTTAATCAAAAAGGAAAAGAGATATACACTAATAGGAAATAATCTGCAGCTGTCAGAGGCAGCGCTGCAAAACTCGACGTACATTTGCACGCTCGTTGACCTGCCCGCTTTGGACAACAAATGAGATCAAAAAGAAGACTTTGCTTAAGAAGGTTCTGTGTTACAGAGGACCCGGGCTTTTTAGAAAGAGCTATTTTCAGTTGCTCCTTTCATTTAGGCAGCCAAATTCTCTATTTGGAGATAAATAGCTATTTTCAATGGGCATTGAAATGGGCAATTTTCAAGTTTTAAAAGCTTGTTTAAAACGGTATGACCTTTAACACAGTTGAGCTGAAGTTTGTGACACAAGGCTTCAAATGGAGACTTCAAACCTTATTGTGCCGATTTTTTCCTAATTAGTGTTTTTAAGAATTTATACTCCACTTAAAAGAAACGTAAAGGAATAAACATCGGTTCTTTGCCCCCTCTTTTGTGGATTCTGTAGTTGCCTACAGAAGATTTTGTAAAGAATTTTTGAACCTTGCACAAAAGAATGTTACCTATATTGGAAGTTCATTCCAATAACACAAATTTGTGAGCGGAAAAAGAAAGGCAAAACAGTTACTTTATTCTATTGTAAACTCTGGGATGTTATTTCATGTTAGCACAGGAAAATTAAGGTTTATGCTATAATTTAACTGTGAACAGTTGAATAAAGACAGTTATCACTGTAGATGGAAGCTAAATAGCTCTGAAGAACACTGTCTGCAATGTCAATATAGAAAACTATAAAAGCATTAGCTTTCTGGACAAAAATAATTTGAATTGAAATGCTTGACTCAACATACCCTGAAACTGTATAAGTATTACAGAACACTAGGAGTCCAAGCATTAACAACAACAAAAAGACAAATATGTGATCACTTCTTATTTACTGAATTGCTATTCAGGTTCTGTTTTATCAACTAAACTCAGCTTAGTAAAAGAAAGTGGACCTACCCCAGTACCAGAGAAGCACACCATCCTGGTCTTCAAAGAAATGCACAAAGGAATCTATTTACAACACATGCTTGAGACCAGCTTTACATTGGATGTCATGGTCACATCACAAAACATTAAAAGAAGTTATTGCTGGCAATAAGTTGTTTCTATCAACAAATTAAAATTATGTTCACAGTAAACAGCTGTTGCGTCTATCTTGTCTTTATTTAACAATTATAGTTTCTGACTCTATTCAAGCAATTCTTAAATGGAAGAACAGGAAGCAGTTCTGCATCTTCTCCGTTATCCATAAATAAAAAGCAAACCTCACACTGATCAGACTCACCTCCATCCCTGGAATATGTGGTTGAGCAAATTTCCCTGGAGCAGCGGATGTTGTTTGCACTGACCCCAGCAAGGACTTAAGACACATGCTCCCATAATGTCATGACAGCCACACTGGTGAGATATGGACTAGGTGACAGGACAATATAGTGAGAAGGTCTGTTGGGTTGCCAGTAGGGGTAAACGGTGGTACAAAGCCTGGCTGGTAGTTGACTACCTGTGGTGTCACTCAAGAACTGATGGTGATGTCAATGCTGTTTAAAGGTCAGTATTAATGACACCTGGATGATGGGACAGAGTCTGGTATCGGCAGGTTCATGGACAACCCCAAATTGGAGAGAAAGATCAATACTACACATAGCAGTGCTTATATTCAGAGCAACCCCAAGAGGCAACAGAACTGTGGTGATGGCAACCTCATGAAGATCAACCATGACAAGTGCTTTACTGTGAGGGTGGTGAGACATTGGAACAGGTTGCGCAGAGAAGATGTGGATGTCCTCTCCCTGGAAGCATTCAAGGCCAGGCTGGATAGAGCTTTGAGCAACCTGATCAACGAATCATAGAATGCTTAGAGTTGGAAGGGACCTTAAAGATAATCTAATTCCAACCTTCTGCCATGGGCAGGGACACCTCCCACTAGACTAGGTCCCAGTGTAGATCCCTGCAGAACGCCCTTCATCACTGGTTTCCACTGGGACGCCCAGCCTAGTGGAAGGTATCCCCCACATGGCAAAGGTGTGGAACTAGAAGATCTTTACAGTCCCTTTCAACCCAAATCATTCTATGATTCTAAGTAAAAGAAAAAACTTTCACCTGAGATGAAGTAATAACACACAAGAAGACAGGCTGGGCACCAAGAGGCTAGGACACAGTTCTGCAGAAAAGTATCTGGGATTCCCAGGGGACACAGTGTTGAATAACAGCCTCTGATATGCCCTTTGCAAGTGAAGGAGGCTAACCAAGGAGCAGGCTGTGCTAGCAGGAGCTGGCCAGCAGGCTGGGGGAAGTGATTGCCCCTCACTCCCCAATTTAGCACTGGTGAGACAGGACCTGGAGTTTATGTGTCCAATTTTGGGCTCACCAATAAAAGACAGATCTTGGTATAATGGGGACTGTCAGCAAAGGGCTGTCGCTGCCAAGATTATAAAAAGCCTGGGACAAGTGACATACAGGGAATGGACAAGTGAGCTAGGTTTGTTCAGCCTGGGGACAAGAGGGCAACCAGGTAAACCTTATTCCTCTGTTATTTTCATGTGGGAATGTATAGACAAGCCATAACCAGACACTTTGAATGCACACAACAATAAGACAGGAGGAAATGAACACAAATTAGAAAATGAGATACTTCAGCTAGGTGAGAAGAGCTCTTTTTCCCCATGAATGGCGGTCAAACAGTGGAAGAGGTTACTCAGAGACACCTTGGCATCTCCATCCTTGGCGCTAGTCAAAACTTCTAGGCAAAGCCCAGAGCAATCTGCTTTAGTTAGACTGACTTTTGAGAAGGGGTTTGAGTTAAATAACTGCAAGAAGTCCCTTCCTACCTACATGATTCTATAATAAATCCAAATGACTAGTAGTAGAGAACAACATAAAATATTTCATAAAGTTACTCTTCTCATCTGCTGTTAAGTCAGCAACAGAAAAGCTATAGCTTTAGCCTGACAGTGGCTTTTCTGGCATGAAAACAAAGTTTTTGCAGCTATAGAAGTTATTAATCACTCACATTTGAAGCTTCTTGGAAAATAACGGCCCTACTCCCATCACTAAAAATTAAGGTCTAGTTAAAGGATGAAAATACTACATGACAACTGTGCTACTGGGGATTTACAATGTGGGAGCTGACGATGCTTAATTTAACATTTGGGTCTCTTATTGCAACACTTATCTGACTTGAGAAACCTATGCCAAAAAAAGAAAAGACCTATATAGGACAGGAGCTCAAACTAGCTGGTGCTTGAAGTTTCTCATTATGTCCACATCTTTCTCTTTCAGCAATCAAGAACATATGAAGATCTTTAAACCCTAAACCAAGTTTTATTTGGAAAAAAATAACTTTCAAATTGCACAACTTTGATCCTTCCTTCACCTCACAGCTTTATTTCTGCTCCCTGATCTCTTCTCCTGTCTTCCACACTTTGCTCTCACTTTGGGCTTGCAGCTTATCCCTACACTGCTTCTATTCTTTCCCCTCTTACTCTGAGAGGTTGCTCAAGCAAACACTATCAGTTGTTATTCCACCCACCTCCACATTCTCAACCATAGCCTGTGTGCAAGGGCACATGGAAATAAAGTAAAAAATTACAAGTAGCTATTTTGGAGTGTGAAAAAATACAAACACATGTACAAATGTCTTTGCTAAACAAAAGCCAGCTCAAGAAACAAGCTAGAAATTGTCCATTTTGTTAAAGAAAAAAAGAAAATGAAGCTCTTTCCTGCATTACTACCTCTAAAATTGCTTAACATACATTTAAAAGCATAACGGGCGCCAGTCTTAAAAATTAAAATCTTTATTGACATTATGAGACTTTAGATGAGAATTTGAAAAAAAAATTCTACTTTTCATAGTGTTTTGTGAAGTATGCTGCCTCCTTTCACTCAGCGATCTCAGAGAGGTCAGCTTCTCCACGTACTCTAACATCCTAAGGAGGATCTTTTCAGTACCAAATACCACCAGGAACTATGTGGCCAGTATTCTCACCAATGACAACTTCCTTCACAGAGTTGGGAAGTACACTCTCAAGTCAATTATCACTATCATTGATTGTTTCACCAATCCACCACTATTTTGACTTCGGAAACTAAAGTTGCATCTGGTCATTGCTTTCCCCATCCCAGCATTGTTCTTCAGATGGCATTCAAAGTTTTCCCACTACTAAGCCAGCATTTGCAGCATCTCTATCAGTTTACAGACATTCAGAGCCAATACACTTCCACGACTGACATAACTTTATTAATACAACATGTCAAGTATGCCTGAAATCCACTTTACATTAATCATTTCCTAGCAGTTGACTAATTTTTAAAGAAGAGGCTTAAGACATTAAGTTTAACTCATAAAATAAAACCCAATCCTCCACCCTGCTTTTTTCTGATGACTATAAGCTGTGAGCCAAACTCACGTGAAGTTTACATGAGGCCACCTAACAGTAACTGCTTCATAGCAGAACCAAAGTCTTCAGAGCTTGAAGATAAAAGGCCTGATCCTTATAAGAACCCATTTTATACTTTTTAGACAATATATGAGATGTCAAGCACCAATAACATCATAGAAGTAAGTATTTGCAGTTATTGATTTTTGCCACTCTAGAATTTCTTCTGAAAGAAGACTCAGGCCATCTTGAACAAGACCCCAAATTAGTTCTGTTGTTAATTTACACACACACACCCCCACCCAAATTAGTAGTTTTTTCATGGCCGAAACATTTTATCACTTAGGCAGTCCAAATTAGACCCTTAATTCGTACAGGCAACTTGCTACAGAGAAGTTGACAACCTACAACAGAAGATTGACAGGACTTTAAGTTACTTTCTAAGGCCACCAGGAACATTAAGACATCCAATGTAGTTTAGCACTAGAAGTTTGGGTCATAAATTCTTCCAGAAGCAACAAGTTGAATGTAGTATTAAATATATTAAAGAACACAGGTTCCCTTGCTTTCATCAGATCTTGTTCTGCAGAGAGCAGCAGAATCTTTACATTATTAGCTCAATTCACCACCAAAGCCGCACCAAACTCTGGGAGGAAATGCTTTCCTCTTGCTGACTTAGAAGGCAACACAAAAATTGCCAAGACACCTGAAGGGAGAAATCATTCAGTTCAGCCAGCTCTACACTTCCCATTGAGCTTCTTTGTGATCACCAGAGCTGAACTGGCAGAGATTCTTCTTCTTCCCCCACAAAGCATTCTCAAAAAAAAAAAAAAAAAAAAAAACAAAAAACAACCAAATGAAAAAATCTAGAGTAAACTCACAATTTTATCCCTATTTTTGCCATTGGCTGGCTCTACAGATTTAATCTCTATCAGTATAACGGCATTACACAGCAACTTTTCCTACTCACACAGTAACTTCTCCCATTCCACCACAAACCAATACATAGCCCAAAGCTACGTAAGAATTTAAGCGATACCATATTCAAGAGGATTGGAAATTACTCTAAATTAGACAGTTAGTTAACAGAAATTAAAAAGCATCTTAATAACACAAGAGAGTTACAACAGCTGGTATATCTTATAACACTGTACAGCTCTAGGAGATGCTACTCACACTTCCACATTCTTTTTCACCCCCAGGGCTAATAATACCTTATTAGACAGCCTATTTTCCAGAATGAAATAACCAGAAGCAGCCAAAAATCCACCCCAATGTGATATAATAAGCTAGATTAAAAAGAAAGCAGCAAAGTGTGCATGAAAGGAGTAAGTAAATTTGCTTGTGAAAAGTTACTAAGTTCTCTTTCAGACAACTAGAAGAACTGCTGCTCAGGTCATCATTTTCATAACATGCACTTTCCCGTCTTAAAACTTACTAAATTCACAGTTATCTGTAAATTACAACAATGGGTGAATAATAATCAATTCCTAATTGAATTAGTGTTGACCACTGCTTTATCACTAGCAATTAACAGTAAACATGAGTTTTAGTGATTTTTGCAGTCACCAACAAGGCAACCTGCTGAGGTTTGTATTGCAACAACTTCAAAAGTCTGAAGACAAGACTTTATCTTTGGGTCAGAAGTTTTACAGAGAGGTGGCAATGCCAATGATGAAGAGTTCTGTCCCCATCAATCATTTGCTACTCTGGGCAGGAGAAATCTCACAGAAGACAAGTACAGCGCAAAACGTAGTTAAGGAGAATTGCTAGATGTTGCCACAAGGTCTAAGACAAGTTATCTTTAAATACATAGAGAAAAGATTAGCAGATAGCATTATTGTCTCAGTCTAATTTCCTCTCTCAAATATAGCAATTGACCTTGAACAGGAGCAGTAGAATGCTTAAAAAAAATAAGGATGCCTTTAAACGACATTTCCAATTCGTGTCATAAGCCAGAAAAAAAAAAGTCTAAAAAAAAAAAAAAAACCACGTCAGGGGCAGAACTCCCCAGAAAGCAATTCTGAGAGTTATATCAAACAAAAGGTTTATTACAATGGGATTTAATTCTATTCAATGTTTGCATCAACAACATGGATGCTGGATACAAAACAAATTTATTAAACATGCCAATGATGAAAAGCTAGGAAGGACAAAAATTAAAACTTCAATCAATTTTACAAATTAAAGAAACTAACAGAAGAGAAAATAAATCCACTGGGGATGAGCACAAAGCTCATGTAAAAAGACAATGGGAAATATAAATAGTAGTATTGAACAAAATGAATAGCGTCTAAATCCCAAGCTGAACAGTCAGTGTCAGGCGACTGCAAAATAGGCAAATATACACAGAACCGTACAACCACAAGCACAACTTTCAGAATAAGCAAAGTAATCTTTTTTGCTCCACTTTGTATGACACTTACAAACAAAATACTATGCCTTCACTAAGCATCATATTTCAGGAAAACAACCGATACAAATTCAAAGAAGAGGATGTTTAAAAATAGTCTACAATTAATACAGAATGAGCTGGATTTGGTTACATTTTAAGAAGGTAAGGGTGGAAGAGGACTTCCTAAGAACCCAAGTAACTAGTAGACTATTGCAGAGTAAAGGTGATCAATTTGTTCTCAGTTTCTCAAAAGACAGAAGATGCACTGGGTTTAAAATTGAAGTTAATAGGATTCATGCTAAACACCGGGGGGAAACACCACCACTTTCCAATACCAGTAAGGACAATGAAGCCCTTAAGCAGATTGCAAAGGTTCTTTTAAAGCATCCAACACTGGAGACAAGGAAGGGACAAGGAAAGGACACACCACACCGTCAGTAGTACCACCTCAGGAAATTGTTTAATTCTTGTTCTTTACATTTATGAAAAAAGCAAACTAGAGCTTACTGGCTCTAACATTCATTTCAGAAGAAGAACCCAAGGTATAGTAGAGAATTCATGCTTTTTTTTTTTTAGTTTAAACATTTGTGACTATTTATTCTCTTCTCCCCACTACCTTCGGTGTAGTCTTAATTTACAATTAATGCTCGTACATTTTCACGATGATCATAGTTACCATGGCTGCAAAGAATGGAGTCCATCTTACATTGTTATTGCTAGAGCTTTAAAACCACTTAATAGTCAAATAAAAGAGTGCATAAGAAGAAAAAGAAATCCTACTAATAATTTCTATTCAACCCTCCCAATTCCATGACTCATGGGTTTACTGCTGAGTTATACTTCCAGAGAATAACAGAGCACACAGTAAGTTAAACAGACATGAGGAAATGGAGAGTATAATGGAAGCAAATTAATGAAAATCAATAGTTTCGAAGACTAAACTGCACTGATAATAAAGCTCATGGGGTTTACACAATTAGACTGATTTCACTGTTTCATATAAGAAAATTAGACAACATTTTCAATGCAGTGTTCTTTCAAGTGTGCAGTTTAAAAGATTACCTTCCTCGTTTAATCAAACTTGTAATAAATAATAATGAATAATTATTAATTATATTGCAGGCACACCAGCAAGGGACAAAATGTGCCTCGATTAGGATTTCTAAAGTCCCCTCTCAATCCCTCATGCAGAGTAGAGAGGCAAAGCAAGCTCCACATCACACACGAAGCTTCACCTCGTAACCTAAAAGAGGCAGACAATCAGTTTGGACAACGTCTGTGCAACATTAGATGTGAAATTCTTCTCATTAGTTTTAGACATCAAGTGCCAGTTAGCCATTCCAGGTTTCCCTTGTAATCAGCGAATGGAAGAACTGCCCCTCCAGAAGACAATTCAGCAGGTCCCACACATCTTGGATCCACCAAAGGACTGCCTGTATTATTTCATTTCTCCTTGTCTATAGAGGCAGCCTAATGTCACTCCTCACTCACACTTGAGACCAACTCTTCCTTGGCATCTCAGGTTAGACATCTAACAACATTTCTCTTCCCTTTCTTTCCTCAAGCTATGTCAGCTAAGTCTCCATAGTCTCAGCCTCTCGGTGCCTCTGAAGGAAAGCCAAGTTCTAGAGGTGGAACTAAACAGAAGCATCATCAACTTCGACGATGTCCAGATTGGGTAGAGCAAATACAGAAAGAAAAAAAAGACTTAATTAAAAAACAAGAAAAAATGGGGGAAAAAAAAGATTCCTCACCAGTCTTAGTTACTTTCTGTTGTAACATCCCTTTTTGTAAGGCAGTGTAAATAATCCAAGTTGTAGCCACAATGCATAGCAATAACTCCCCTGTTAAATGTATGGGGGACTATGCTACTGATGCAAAAACTTCCATGTGAGCCTAATTGCATCTTCATGGGAAAAGCACCAAGGCTCTAATTGCACTAGTTATTTGCAACGCTCAGCTGAAAACTATGCTACTAAGAATTTAATTTAAAAATGCATCAGCTGCATGCCATTCTCAATAACATTACTATCCAGACAGAAATGTTTGTAAAAGTGAAAGCTGTGCATCAGTATGAAAAACTAATAGCCTGGCTCTGTAAACTCTTAAGCAGGCATTTCTGTAGAACTTCTCACATCCTGAAAATTAAAACATATGACAATATTTGTAGAAATGAAGTCTAAAGTTGCTGTTTTGTTTTTAAAGTGATGTCATTCAGAAGAAAAATTTTCATTCTTAACAAATAAGACAGTTCTACAACTTCACGATAGCATCCAATATATTGACAACAAATAGCTTTTCATACTGAAGTGCTGAAGCTGGGAAAAGGGCACAAGACACTTCATATCGTTAAGTCACACAGAGGTAAAGGTCTAGTGACATGAAAATTAGAACCGGCACTTGAGCCTAAAAAAGTTCAAATTGATGGAGCACAGTAGCAGTTTCTGTCCGGTGTTCTCTTTGGACCTGAGGCTGCAAAACACCAACATCAAAAACAAGAATAACTGACAAAGTCTCTTCAAAACCCTGATAAGATTTCAGAAGTAAAATACCTTTAAACACATTGCCTGTGAAAGACAACAAACCCAGCAAGAGGAAGGGTCAGGCACCTTTTTAAGACCCTTACCACCTAGCTCCTTCTCCCATGAATTCTAATTATAGCTTCTCCATTAACTATTCTCTGCGATAAAAGGTAGGACTTCATCTAACTTACTCATAACAAAATAGCAAAGAAAATACCTCCGAGAACCATTAATTTAATCTTTACTTATGTTACAGTATTACCACCCCTATAAAAAGCAAATCTTCAGAATGCAGAGGGAATCTACATATATAGATTATATACAGATTATATTATTAACACCCTGCTAGGGGGAGAAATGAACAATTCTGAAATATGCTTAACGTCATCCTCACTGCAACAAATATATAGCACAAGGACTCAAACCCTGGTACAAAATTCATAATGTGGTTTGTCCCACTTCCCTCCTAGCCACAAAGAACATTCAGACATTTAACCAATTTAGCCTAATTTTCTGACTTAATAGCTAAAAGGAAGAAAAGTTGAGCTATTCATGAAAGTCTAGTGCCTCAAACAAATTCAGAAGCTTTAAAGGATGACTTAAAAATAATCACTGTGCTTCTCATTAGATTCTTATGCTAGTTTCTTGCCCAGGCATACAGTCTCCTCATTCTCGATTCTCCATTCAGACATTTAAAAAAAGACTTAGATACATGCTGCAATATTACAGTCCTCCAGCAAAGTATTTCAGGCTTGATTCCAACTCTACCAGAAGCAAAGACATTCACAGCAGAGACAATTGGTACTTCAGGGTTATCTGATTCATTTTAAAGCTCCTTGAAACATAGAAGTCAAGGTACA